>NW_019104510.1:927952-985374 GCF_001995035.1 Momordica charantia
GCCGTATTGGTCGAGTTTGCTGGTTGAACCATTTTCGCTCGCGTATTGGTTTAAAAGGATTGGGATGACTTAGATTGTCGTTCCCACAGACGGCGCCAAATGTTGATGCAAGGATATGCACAACAGTGTATTTCAGATTGCAGCTCGAACTCGGCCTCCGGACCGATCTGAATACTTGGGCGGACCTGCACAAAAATGTGAGCACTCCGACGATCAAGTCAGTATAGGTCGGATTCCCAGTTTAGATCGAGGTCAGAAAATCATCGTACCTGATCGTGGAACGAGGTCCTCTACTTATGGGTGGTAATCCCCCTAATCTCGCGACGGTTACACCCGGTAATCTCGGGACCGTCGGTTACACCCGGTAATTTCGGGACCGTCGGTTACACCCGATAATCACGCCGCTGACAGTAGCTCACATCGGCCCCTACCGAGCTTCTCGGTAGGTCGGACCTCGGCCAGGTTCACCTCGGTCCTCATACTTAGCATCTCTCAACGCTAGTGGTGGTGATCTCGGCAGTCCGAGCTGGGCATGACTCATGAGTCATCTTGGAGCACCAATAGGGATTTTTTTTTATCACATTCAACATAATTTTTAGCAAATATGTGACTTGTAAGTATTGTAAATTCAAATAATGCCAATTGAGTTTTTTTTCTTATTCAAATAAATAATTAGCAAATCCTAATTAATAAGATTAAAAGAAGACAAGGAAGGAAAAAAAAAAGGCCTATTGAAGATCCCATTCCAAACCCACCAATAATTATGGTGAAATGCCACTTTCATTCTTTTATTTATCCATTTCTAGTATTTTTAAAGACATCTAAATAAAATATAGATATCTACTTTATTCCATTGATATTATGATATATAGGTGTGCGAAATCAACCTAACATTTGTATAATTATGGACATGCTATGCATCATTTCATTTATATATATTTGTTTTGTTTTGTTTTAATACAAATAAGGATGGGGATATTTAAAATTATATAACATATTTTTTATGTAGCATATTTTATAAAATAGTATTCATATTTATAATTTAATGATAGAGTAAAATACACTTTTGGTCCAAAAATTTGAGAATATGTTTTTATTTGGTTCCGACATTTAGAAAATAGTTCTAAAAAGTCATTAGGGTTAAAATTCAGATAGTATCACTAACAGAATACTGACATGGCAATAAATTGGTAATTTTAATAACATAATAATATTTATTATTTTTATATTACTTTTAATTGGTATTTTTTTTTACTTTTCTTCCTCCCTCTTCCCTCCTCCTCCAATACTCCATTGTTACCCTTTGATCCAACGCCCAACTCCTCTCTCTTTAAAATTCTCCCAAGTAAAACACTTTCTAACATCTCGTCACATTCCAAGTAAATCGGTTTCTTTTTTCTTTCTTTTTTTTCTGTAATTACTGGTGTTGATGCTAAAATCTGCCTAAGTTCTGTGGAGCGACCTATTAGGTTGGCGCGAGCTGTTCGGAGCGAGCTTCTTATAGGCACCTGCAAAGACAGATAAGACATTTCGACGCTCAAGTCAGTTCAGAATCCGAACTTAGACAGATCAGCTTTAGACAGATTCTCATACTTGGCTCGGTGTAGTGGGGGTGTATTTATAATAGTCAAATGGGTAGTTCCCTGTCCCATCAGGGTATTCCACTATTCGGTCTAGTGGCCTTCCAAGGGCCATTGGTTCGTAGCAATTCCCGGTTTTACCACTACCTTCGAGTGTGACGTGTGAGGGGTCCTTTGCTGCATCTAACTGTCTGAGCCGACCTGTCAGGTCGGCCTAGTGATGTCTTATGAACAGGTCGACCTACGACAGTTAGCCCCCAACAGTTGGAGAACATCGTCCCCCCTCATCCCTACTTTCCTCTGTTCTCGGTTCGTGGTTCTAGGTTTTCACAATTTCCTTATAATCGGATGCCCTCTTGAATGTAGAGAGAGATAAAAAAAACATCGATTCATCGAAATTGGGATCAAGGTTCAGAAAAGATAAATATTTAGTGTTTGGGAACTGGGTCAGATGTGCCCGTTTGGAAGCCATTGCATGGATTCCCCAATAAGCCGGTTCGTTTGGAGATGAAGACGATAGGTTGGAGGAATCGGGCTTTGGAATTGAAGGGGAAGAACGAAGTATTGGGGGAGGAAGGAAGAGATTAGAGAGGAAAAAAAAATTCTAGCTAAAAGTAGAATAAAATTAATAAATATTATTATATTATTAAAATCACCCACTCATCTCCATGTCATCATTCCGTTCGTGAAATTCAGGATCAAAAGTGTATGTGTAGGCTCAAACACGAGCAGCCAAGGGAGCTTGGTCCATGCTCCACTGCACCAATTTAAAAATTTATGCTCTATTAGACTATTGATTAGTAACAATCAAAACGTTTCAAAGTTGAAGGGGGTCGAGCCCTCGGCCTAGCTACTGTAGATTTGCCCGATTGTCTAACATTGAATCAAAATTTGTAAGTTGATTTTTATTTATATGGTGAAAATGTACCTTAAAACCCTTTAAAAAGTTGTTTTTAAATGCTCATAAAAAATTATTTAATAAAATAAAATTGAAATAAATAAAACTATATATAATTTTATGGTGATTAAAAAAAGTTTTAAAGTTAATAATGAGTTCGAGTTGGTTTGGTTTAACCTAAACTTATTTTAGGTGAACACTTGAACCAATCCACCAATAGAATTTTCATTTATGTGTACCCAAGATTGGATTGTGTTGATTGGTTTTCTCGAGTCATCATGTTTTTTAAGGACAAAACTTTCCTCCTAAAACTTTCCTCTTGAAGATTTAGGAGGAAGCTCCTCCTGAATTCATGTGTGGTTCAATAGCATATAAACAAGTTGATTTTTTAATTTTGTATAATTCCTATGTGATCCACTTGTCTATATGTTATTGGACCACGGACGAGCTTCCTCTTAATCTTAGGAGGGAAGTTTTTTCCATTTTTTAAACACCCAAGAGTACACAAACTTCATGGACTCATTAAATGCTCTTTTTCAATAAATAATTGATTAAATGTTGAAGCTCTTAATGTATTTAAAAAAAAAATCATAAGAATTCTCTAATTAGTTTATTTGGGCGCAATTGATGGTTCCAAAGAAACCAAAACATAATAATTAATGCCTAACACAATCAAACTTAAAAAGGCAACTTTATCATTAAATAATTCAAGTTCCCCTTCACAAATAGGGGCTCAAAATTTCCTGGAACTATATTTTCTTTTGAAAGTTTGGATTCTTAAACCATTATATTTAGTTTTTAAAACTTCTTTTGGAATTTTGTAAATATTCTTCCTCAAATAAATTATTAGTATGAATCAAGTGTATTTTTTATGTACATAAAATCTAAAGCATAATATCATGTAGGTATTCTTGGAAAATCTTGAAGTGATATTTTGTATTTGGAAATCACTTACTTTTACAATGGGTTAAAGGCATTTTTATAGAGGATTTTTGGTCTTTAACAGATTGATGGGCTTTTACGATTTGTTACAGATTTCTACAACCATAGTGATTTGCCTTAACACCCCCTCAAGCCAATGGGGAGGGGAGCTCGAACATTGAGCTTGTCGGCAAGAGTATGAAATCGAAGTGGTGACAACGACTCGGTGACCAAATCTGCTATTTGAGCTACGTAAGGTAAGTGTTGTACACTGATTTGCTTCTAGGTAACCAGATCTCATATGAAATAGATATCTATTTCAACATGTTTTGTTCTTGAATGTAGGATAGGGTTGGAGCTGAGATGTATCGAGCTTAGATTGTCGCATCAGAGAATCGGAGCTTGGGAATCGTGATTCGAAGTTCGCGAAACAGTGTTTTTAACCAGACAAGTTCTGAAGCAGCCAAAACTAATGCACGGTATTCCGCTTCTGTGCTAGACCTAGAAATAATTGTTTACTTTTTCGATCCCCACGAAATAGGATTTCCCCAAAAATAGATACAAAACCCTGAGGTTGATTTCCTGTCATTTGGGTCAGATGCCCAGTCGGCATCTGAGTACCCTTGAAGAGTCAATTGTGATGACTTGGACAGAAGAAGACCTGTATGATATGATCCTTTTAGATAGCGAATAATTCGCTTTGCCAGTGTTGTGTGGTAGCTAGGGGCATGCATAAATTGGCATACTTTATTAACACAATCGGAAATTTTAGGTCTAGTTAGTGTGACATATTGTAGGGCACCCACTACACTTCTGTACAAGAAGGGATCTAGAAGAGGATCACCTTGTCTAGCTGATAGGATTGACCCACTGACCATAAGTGTAGAAATGACATTGGCTTTAAGAATTTTGGACCTCTGTAGTAGATCTGTAATATACTTTGATTGTGACAAGAATATGCTATCTTTGGTAGGATAGGATAGCTCAATACCTAAGAAAAACTTAGTTTGCCCAAGTCTTTAAGAGAGAACTGTTTATTCAGTGTATAATGAGTTGTTGTATCTTAGAGGGAGAGCTACCCGTGAGGATTATGTCATCAAAATAGATTACTATGTAGCAGCACTGATTATTTTGAAATCTGTAGAATAAGGATCGGTCAGCTTTAGAACCAATAAAGCCAAGTTCAATCAAAAAATTTATAAGTCTTTCAAACCAGGCCCTTGGAGCCGTTTGAATCCATACAAAGTTGTAGCAGACTTGATGTTTATACTGAGGTTGAATAAACCCAATGGGTTGTTCTATAAGAATTGTTTCATGTAGAAATCCGTGTAAAAAAGCATTGTTGATGTCGATTTGTCTTAGAATCCATCCTTATGCAAGTGCTAAAGTAAACAATACTTTGATGGTAATAGGTTTAACTACTAGACTGAAGGTCTCCGAGTAGTCTATGTCAGCAGTTTGATTAAAACCTTTAACCACCAAACGAGCCTTGTACCTCGTATCGACCCATCACTGTTCCTTTTTATCTTGGAAACCCATTTGCAACCCACTATTTTTTGATTTGGAGCTGGAGAGACAAGTTCCCAAGTACCATTTTCATTAAAGCTGAATACTCCTCTTTCATAGCTTTCCTCCAATGATTATGTTTTAAAGTCTCTTTTGTAGAAGTAGGTTCCACTTCTTTATAATCTGCTAGATAGACCTTAGGTTTAAAGATGTGATTCTTGGCACGAGTCACCATAGCATGAGTGTTTTGAGAGGTGTCTGGAGGATCCACAACAGATAGTGGAGCAGAATTTGTAGGAATTGGAGAGTTTGAAGGGTTTGTAAGAGGTGTAGGATTTGGAGGTGTCGAATTTGTAGGTGGAGAGACAGATGGTTCAAGATAAGGTTGGGGATTAATAGAAATAGGATTTGGACTAAGGCTAGGTGAGGTAGATGAGGAAGTAGAAGATTTGGGCTTGGTATCGGTGAACTAGTTGGGAGAGAAGTTAGAAAGGGGCCGGGAATCATAGGCGAATTTGAGATAATTGGCTGTGTGTTTTGAACTCTAGATGTGGTTTTAGAGAGAGGAGTATGTAGGCTAGTTTGGTTGCATAATGGAAATTCAGTTTCATTAAAGGTAACATGGCGTGAAATATAGAGACAAACAGTAAGGCAGCACTTGTAGCCTTTATGCAAGTTGTTGTAGCCAAGAAAGATACATGGAGTAGAGCGGGGTTGAAGTTTGTGATTGTTGTATGGTCGAATACAAGGAAAACAGAGACAATCAAAGGTTTTAAAAAAAGAATAATTTGGTTTTTGTGAGAAAAGCGTTTCCATAGAACTTACCCATTCAAGATTTGGAGAAGACAGTCTATTAATAAGATAGACTGCTATTGAGAAAACATCATTCCAGAAGTTTAAGGGCATAAATGAGTGGGACAAAAGGGTTAGGCCAATGTCTACAATGTGTCTATGTTTTCGTTTGGCAATGCCATTTTGTCGAGAGGTGTGAGGGCAAGAAATTCGATGTTCTATCCCATGAGATTTGAGATAGGGTGTAAAAGTTTTGAATTCACCACCACCATCGGATTGGAAAGCTAAGATAGGGATATTGAAATGTTTTTCTACTAGGGAGAGAAATTGAATGAAGGTTGAGAAGACTTGGGATTTGTTTTCTAGAAAATAGATCCATGTGTATTTAGAAAATAAATCAATAAAGGTAATGTAATATTTGTAGTTATTTCTAGAAGGTTTGAAAGTCGGCCCCCATAAGTCAGAGATAATTAATTGAAGGGGGGCAGTATATATTGTTTTAGAAGGGGTAAATGGGAGACAATGGCTTTTGCCAAGAGCACAAGATGTACAAAATGAAAGCTTTTTATTGATATGAACATTGGGTATACAATCATTTAGAACTTTGTTGGTAACAGGGGTAGAGAGATTGCCTAGTTGCCAATGCCAAATATCAAATGGAGAATTACAACTAGGTAGAGTATAGGAAGGTAGAGGGGTAGTAGTATGAAAAACTTGATTGATGTTGGAATGGCCCATGAGCTTTGGTGAAGATGCTTGCATCTTGAATGAGTATAGTCCATCATGAAGTAGGCCTTGGAGAAGGATTTTACCAGTAGCTTGATCCTTGATAACACAAAAATTTGGGTGAAACTCAAAATAAACTTTGTTGTCTTTAGTAAATTGGCTAACACTAAGTAAGTTTTGGTAACCGAGGGAACATGTAGAAGGTTTTGGAGATAGAAAATATGCTTAGACGGAGTAATAAGAGAAGAAGGGCCAGAGTGTGTAATAGACAAACCTGCTCCATTAGCTGTGTGAATTTGTTGTCCATCCATTACTTCTTTGCTATTTGTGATATTGTTCAGGTCATTGGTAATGTGATTTGTAGCTCTAGAATCTGGATACCCGTTGGTATCTTTGTTTAGATCAGGGGTCATCAGCATAGCTGTCATATTTTGATGTGGAGTGTTTGGGGGAGAAATGTTGTGGACACGTGGAGGACGTTTAGTGGAGCTAAAGAAATAAAAAAATATCTCAGGTCCACCTCGAACCTGCCAAGGAGACCAAGTTTATCTGTATATGAGGCTAAGTGTAAAGAGCCGTGGTTCGACCCGAAGAGGTTCGATCTGCTCAAACCCGACAAGTTCGACATGATAAAAATCAAAGATAACTGCCGGTCATAAGTGTTGTCGGATCCACCACCTATAAATAGAGGGCCTCATTTCACACTCAGGTATGAAATTTCACCTCGAACTTAATATAGAGTCCGACCTATACTGACTTGATCGTCGGAGAGTTTGCCCTCTTGTGCAGGTTCACTCCACGGTTCAGGTCGAGCCGGAGACCGGGTTCGAGCTAGGTTTATAAGCACCGTTGTGCAATTCTTTGCATAAACATGGAGGAAAATTATTTACTGATTGTTGTCTGCCATTATAGTGTATTGCAGAGTTATTTGGAGCCCGAAAGTAACATTTGTCAGTAGTGCGACCAAATTTGTGACAGATTTGGCACTGTACTCTATTTCTGGAATACCAGGATCGTCCACCTCCTCTGTTATTTCTTCCACGGCCACGGTTATGATCAGAATAACCTCGATCGTCATATGTTGAGTTATTATAGGGCCTGTGATTATATGTAGTACTCTGAGCTAAACTCTGCTATTGCACCAAATTGACTGATTGTAGTGTATTATCTTTTGTAGTATTTACTCTGCTTTCATGTGACAGGAGTAAAGCATATTTTAGACCTAGTCCTGATAGAATATGTAGGATATGATCTTCTGTGGTGATTATTTACCTATGACTCTTAAAGCATCAATCAGGTTCTTAATTTGGCGCATATATTCTTACGTGATAACCAACTATACCACGACACCACTTTTGATTGCTGGAAATAATAAAATAAAAATTACCTCATGTAATAAAATAATATAAGTAAAATACATTTTTTTTCCAAATTGAAAATTGGCATCGCCCGGACTCAATCCAGAGACCTTCTGGTGTGTCAGACTGACGTGATAACCAACTACACCACCAACTACACCACGTCACCCGGACTTGAACCGGAGACCTTCAGTGTGTTAGACTGACGTGATAACCAACTACACCACGACACCACTTTTGATCGTTGGAAATAATAAAATAAAAATTACCTCATGTAATAAAATAATATAAGTAAAATACACTTTTTTTCCAAATTGAAAATTAGCGTCACCCGGACTTGAACCGGAGACCTTCAGTGTGTTAGACTGACGTGATAACCAACTACACCATGACACCACTTTTGATCGTTGGAAATAATAAAATAAAAATTACCTCATGTAATAAAATAATATAAGGTAAAATACACGTTTTATTCAAAATGAAAATTGGCGTCACCCGAACTCAAACCGAAGACCTTCAGTGTGTTAGACTGACGTGATAACTAACTACACCATGACACCACTTGGATTGTTGGAAATAATAAAATAAAAATTACATTATGCGTTGTTTTTTTTAGTACAACATGTGGAGTGGGGGATTGAACTCAAAATTTTTTGATTTGTGGCGGATCTAGGATTTCATGTTAGGGGGAAACTGCATATTAAACATAATGGAAAAATATCAAACTTTAACAATGTGTATCAATTTACTTACACTTGAATAAGGGTGATAATTTTCATCTGAATCACAAATTTTACTCTTTGATAGATTTTCAACTGAAAAATTGTTGAAAACAATATTTTTGTATGTCAAATTAGTTATAAATATATTTTTTTAATGAACAATTGGCAGGATGTAAATAAAAATGACATTAGAGTTTTTTCTTTTTTTTTTAACTTAAATTTGTAAATTTTCACGGTAGATTTTGTATATTAATTAAACTTGAATTTTGTAAATTAGTGTTTTTTAATAGAAAGACAAAAATGATGACATTTATCAACAATAAAAATATATTTAAAAAATAAAAATCAATAAAAATATATGTAAAAACTAAAAATCAATCAAAATATATTTAAAAACAAGAATCAATATGTATTTAAAAACAAAAATCAATAAAATTTATATTTAAAAACAAGAATCAATAAAATTAAATCTAAAACAAAAATTAATAAAATTATGTTTAAAAAAATCAATATACATATACTTAAAAAACAAAAATCAATAGAGATATATTTAAAAAAATAAAATAAAATAAGGCTGCTACAATTGATCCCCGAACGCAGAGGGTGTAAAAACAAAAATAAAAATAGCGAGGCCATCGCGATTCGATCCCAAGACGGATGAAGCACGAAGATTTCTATTTAAAAAAAAAAAAATAGGGTTTAAACTTTGTATACTATATTTTATCTATTTCAAATTCATGCCCCATTGGAGACATATACTAATTATTGCTAAGTTATACTCGTTTGAATAATAATAAAATAAAAATTACATTATTCTTTGTTTTTTCATTATTAAAATCAATTTAAATAGTTTTGGTTTAAATACTATTTTAGTCGGTATATTTTTAGCTTTTGTTCATCTTTTGTGCCTTTGTACCTTCATAATGTCTATTTTCGTTTCTATATTTTCAAGTTTTTTTCATTTTGATATCGTACTTTCAAGATATTTGTTTTAGTCCTTATACTTCAAAAAGTGACCATTTATACCAATATTTTCAAGTTTTGTTCTTCCTCACGTCTCTCTCATTTATTTCAATGTGTCTCTCTCTTAATCAGTTGACTAATAAATATTAGTACTCAACATTCTCAATGTTACAAAACCCTTCAAATTATATCATTTTATTTATGTAAGCAAAAAATCTTTCCAATTATTTGTCAATTAATTGAGTTAAAAAAGCCTTTTATGATTCTTGTCCTCCACGTGATAATGATTAATAATGTAACAATATAAACAAATAAATATATGACTTTTTTCAAAAAGCCTAAATACATGACTTTTTATTTTCTCATTTGGTAGGTAGAAGGTATATTACTACATAGAAATAAGACAATGACAGAAATTACAAGAATGTAAAAAGTTAAAAAATGAAATAAAAATTAATTATAAAATTTATGACTTAACCTTTAATTAATTAAAGATAAATTTTTTAAAAATTTTAGAATTTTAATAATTTTACAATATTCTTTGACTTCTACCGCTCTCCTCTTCTATTTCTTTTTTCTTTCTAATTTTGTGCCTCCTCCTCTTATTGTTATTTTTTTCCTCCATCAATTCCATATTTTATAAAGTTCATTAAGTTATCACTAGATGTTTGGAAGTTACTTTATGATTTGAAAATACATAATTTATTTAATTTTGTTATAATTTCTATCTAAAAAAATTATGTAGAATTAGAGGTTCCTTAATTTAGTACTTACAAAAATTTAAATGGTTTCGTATATATGGATAAATTCATCATTAACTTTGATATATAATCGAATAAATTGGATATATCATGTGTGTTAAATACTAATATATATAAAAATGGAAAAAAGAAAATTAGTGTGACATGTGGCTTGTGATATTTTGTAATCAAGTTGGGTCAATTTTATTATTATTTTAAAAAAATAAAAGTTAGGTCAATTATTATAGACAAAAGTTGAATTTTTAATACATCCAAAGAAAGTCTACGTGCATGGCATGAGAGAACCTCTGCTCAATGTTGAGCTCTATGGAGACACAATTACACATGGGCCCAAAATAAACAATTAAACTACCATATAATATAATAATACTTCATTATTATTTTAATATAACTCTTGTTTTTTAATCGTCTCGCAATACTAACCTAAGATATAATTCAACTAGTTAATATTAAGATAATTAGGGACTTAATAAGAGTTTATAATAGCCTTGTATTATTCATCTTATTGTTAATTAGTTTTGTAGAAATTCTATGAATATTGATATGGTATCAAAGCCTAAAACGCTCAAACAAATATTCGGTCCGAAAATTGAGTCCGATCATGATCAATCGATGAACCAAAAGAACCACGATCATTGGTTTTTTGATGTAACTCCAGAAATATTTGATAATTAAGACACTTATTCTAACTAAAATATATTGCGAGTTGAAATCCCACATCATTTTTACATTGTACCTAAAAAAAATTGTCCCATACTTTCATTTTGTCTGTTACTCAATTATAATACTTCTCACATTCTCATGAACATGAGATTAAAACATTTTGCAAAAGTAAAATTGGTTAAATTGAAGAGAGGACAAAGAAAGGGTCCCATTTAGGGGTGGTTTGGTCCAAAGAAAATAGGACAGAGCCATAAATTTCATGTGTGCATGATTTTATGGATAACTGTTGATAATTTAATGTATAGAGACATCTATAGTTTGGAGTCTCACAGTTACAGAAGATGGGTCCAATTTTTTCCACTCCTCATTTATGGCCTTTCTTTCTTTTTTGTTTTTCCTCATATTTTTTTGGCCTTTTAGCTTTTTCCTTCTATATTTAAATTTTAACTTTAGGTGAGTTTTTTATAAAGTGATATGTAACTAGTAAACGAGATTTACATTATCTTACCTTTGAAGCATCGACGTGAGTATAGTTTAATAGTAAATGATATTTACATTTTCTCTTAGAGTCTAAATTTTCATACTTCAATTTGTTGTACTAAGAAAAATTCTCAATAGATCAAATCGTTTTTTATTGTTCTTTGTTCTAACTACATTAATGAACCTGCAGAGAGTTATTCTTGTAGTGCATTAATCTATGATAATTGGTGTTTACTCTTTCTTTTTTAGATTGGATATACCAACTTTTGTCGTACTAAAAAACAAAAAATTGAGAACAAATAAATGTTAGGGACAACAAATCCTACTATTGTTCACTTTGGCGCGTGAGCTCTTATGACTTTTATTTTGTTCCACCCAAAATGTCTCATACTAATGGAGATGATGTTTCTCACTTATATGTTCGTGATCTTTCTCTTATCTAGTAAATGTGAGATTTTGGTCGTGTTTCCAACTGATAGTAAAATGTTAGCTGTGTTTGTAAATTCGAGTCGGCTGAAATACTTATTACTATCTCAAAAATCAATGATTTGATTTCCAAAAACTTACCTGAGATCGTTTAATGATAACTTTGCAAAAAAAAAATCAATATTAATAAATAAAATCTTTTTATGCAAGAATTCCAATAACTAAAATAGAATATTTAAAATTTAAAAAAAAAGTGTGAAGTTTTGGTTGTTGAAGGACCAAAATATAATTCAAATATAATATTAAAAATGGGTTAAATTACATTTTCCTCGTGACTAGCTTTTAAAATATCAATTTTAATCCTTAAACAAAAATAATCATTTTTTTGTCTTTTAACTTATATAGCTCTAATCAGAGTTCAAAATGTCGAGAGACATGTCGACATGCTCGATATGGACATAGGAGAGAAAAGTTAATTTTCCCCACATGTCGTCGACATGCCGACAAAATATCGACAAAATGTCGACATGTCAACTCAAATGTCGACATGTTTTTTTTTCCTCTTCTTCTTTTAAGGTTATTTTATTTTCATCATTTTCCTACTATGCCACTACCGTCTATAATTTCTCACAACCTCAATGATTGTAATCTTAGTCTGTTCAATGAAACACTCGCATTTTAATATTGTATAAAGTATAACTAATAAATTTGCTTTGTTGATAATTTTTAATCCAATCTAGTCCTTAGTTACAGAATTGAACAATATATGTAAAATATTGACATAAATAAAGATTGAAATAATATTAGAATTTTTAAAAAATAAAATATTATTATATACAAATAGTGGTTAAACATGAAGTAGAATAGGTAACTTAATTAATACCAAATAGATGATCTCGTGCACTATTTTGATAACTTTGATATAAATTACAATAGTTCTCCTAAGTCATCATAGACTGGAAGTTTTGAAGGTAGTTGTCAAATGAGTAGAATATGAAGCACATATGGATCCCATTGGTAGATAATTTGGATGAATTACATAATCACGTTGAGGTGTTTGAAAATTGTGTAAATTTGATTGGAAAGTTGGATTGATGATTGATTTGAAAATGTGTTTGAAAAATGTGTAAATTCAAATTGGAAAAGAGAAGTAGGTAAAAAGTACGAGTTAATTAGAACTTAGAAATGTGTTTGGAAACCAGATCGATAATTATCTCATTTCCAAATGAATCCTATTATGAAAAATACAAGTAGTCAAAAATTTACAATTAAAGTTCTTTACATACTCAAATAATTTCCATCAATCTTCATTAAAGAAAAAATCTTTTTTCGATATTTCCATCGACATTGACATTTTCATAAGTAAAATGGTCATATTCTTACACTTAATGGTTAAAGGTGATCAATTATAAGCTAATTAAGCTACAATTCAAATTTTATTTGCTAATTCAAAAAATTTCCATAAATTTCCATTACTTTTCTCGAAATATCTATCGACATCGATATGTCCGTAAAATCGGGACCTCGACATTTTCATCGACATCAACATTTTGAACACTGGTTCTAATATATGAGTGTGTTAAATTAAATACACATATTTCAAGATAATTATTTTTTGTTTAATGATTAAAATTGACATTTTATAATTTTAAGGGCTCAAATGAAGTAGACATGAAATTCAGGGACTATACTAAAATAATCTTAAATTTTCAAGGACCAGAATGAGATATAAACGGGAGGATTCAATCATATATTGATCAAATTTTAAATTTTTAAATAATTAAAGCGTCTATAAAAAGGAACCCAAACGGTGATCGGTGAAACAAGCTCTAGCAGGACAAGAAATACTCAAACAAGAAATTTCAGCTTAAAGAAAAGAAAAAACAAATTTAATATACAATTTTAAAAAATGTTAACTTTTTCAATGTAACCAAATATAGAAAATTTTATATTATTGTTTACGTCACATAAATTTCTAACTTTAAATATATTTGAAAATACATATTTATTTTATATTATTTAGATAAATGTCTTCCACCTTTATGTGTGATGAAATATTATTCAAAAGCAACAAATAATAATAATAAATATAAAAACATAATACTACTTTACTCTAGGTAATTTAAAACTCATTTTATTTCAATCTCTCTATTTCCAAACTTCCAAACATCTCATTTTAATTTTTGTATTTTCAATTAATCAATCTTAAAATTAATTCTCGATCATGAGGTTAATTCCTATCAAATTTGTTAAAATAATAATAATAGTAATTTTCATTCGTAAAAAAAGAAACAAAATTATTTGCTTTTTTTCTTTAGTTAAATTCAACAATAATCTAATAATAAGACCTCTTGTTGGGATAATTTTTGTTTTCTTTTTTTAAATACAATATGTGAGAGGAGAATAAAAAGTTATTTTTTCTTATTAGTTATAAAAAACATAATACTATTTTAATCTAGTTAATTTGAGACTCATTTTATTTCAATCTCTAATTTTAATTTTCGTATTTTCAATTAATATAAAAATTAATTCTGGATCATGAAGTTAATTTCTATCAAATTTGTTAAAATAATAACAATAGCAATTTCATTCGTAAAAAAGAAATATTATTTGCGTTTTTTTAGTTAAATTCAACCATAATCTAACCATACGAACGATGGTTGAGATACTTTTTTTTCTTCAAATACAACACGTGGCAAAAGAGGATTCAAACTCACAACTTTTTAATTAATCATAGATATATTAGACATTATCTAGCATGAACATAATTTTTATGACTTTATTTTTCATTCATCCAAATAACAAACTAATATTTAAATTTATTATTATTATTATTAATATTATTTTGGGAAGCAAACAAAATCCAAAACTTATCTCTGTGTCGACGAGGGAGTGTGTGTGGGTACAAAAAAGACCGATTGAGGCAGACAAAATGTCCACCGGAAGATTGATCAATTCATTATCAATTTCCCAAAATAAAATTATTTATCACGCCCCACCCCTCCCCAGACTCTTCTTCAATTCCAACAATCTATTTATATATATATATATATATTTTGATATCCGTGAGTATTCGAATTACCAAACAAGTTGTTCGATTAATTTCATGGAACGACGACCTGATTCGATAATATTTGGTATCGAAAAGAATTGGGAATTAATTCTTAAGGTTGGTGACTATTATGAAATTTAAACATATTTCCTTTAAATTTACTCTTAGTCTATTTGGACCAATCAGTCGTCATCTTTGATGATTAATTTCAACTATTTATCCTTTCTTTTTTTACTTCTCGAATTTTACCCATTAAAAAATTTTAATTATATCATTCCACGTATAATAAACGGTTAAACTTTTGTCTAACAAAAAATTGATAAATCATTAAATTATTATTTTATTAACACGTTTAGTCACGTAAATATTCTATTGATGTGTTATTTAACCGTTACATTGGGCGAAATGGAAACACCGTAGCCCACAATCTAACAAGAAAAGCTTTAGAGTAGAGGACTGAGATTTTTCTCTCCATATTTGGTTACGTAACCTGACTCGAACTGAACTAAACAAGAGTTTTTAATGAAAGTATTATCACTTTTCTTAAAAAAAAAAAAATACTCTGAGGCCCAACTCACTCGTAACCAAAACTCCACCCACCAAATAAAAAAATTTATTATATTTATATATCCAAATATATTAATAAAATAATAATTAGCTCTGTATCAACAAAATTTTCGGGCAATGGATTCAATTGAGAATTCTTAACATAGGGTAAAATTGAATGCTTCTTAAGAAAAATCCGAAGATAAAGTTAGAAAGCATGTGGCATATTCAATTTAATTAAATTATTTTTTTAGTCGTGTGAGTGAGCCGCATAGTAACTTTCTCACCTAACGGTATTTATGAAATTTAAAAAAATAAAAAAGAGAAAAAAAAAAAGCCAAACGAAACGAGCATCACTGAGCTGAGCATAGGCTGTGAGGCGAAGAGAGAGCGACAGCAGTGGGGCGTCCCCAAAACTTCACATTCATTTCCCTTGCCTTCCCCTCTTCCCACTCGCCTTCCACGCGCGTCCCTTCTACGCGCCTCTATTTTAGATCTACACTATCCAATACTATGCTACAACAAAACAAATTAATCTTCCATATTCATCACCTTTTGTTTTGTTCTACCTTTTAACTCTTTTGTCATAATTTACTCTTCATCCTTTTCTCATTGTCACGTATTGATAAACCAACAAAATTGACTGGTTTGAGAAATGTTGAAGTATGAAGTCAAAAAATCTGGATGGAGTCGGTTCAAATTTTATACAAAAGAAGAAGAAGAATACTCGATAGCAAATCTTTTTTAGTGGTGTAGCATTGTATCTTCTTAACCTAAACTTTGCTATAAACTACGTGAATCTTGATTGGACACCTATTTGCTGCGACATTTTCCGACCTCGTGCGCATGCTTCCTAGTAAATCAACTACGTGGTCTCACAATCGAAGATTGTTTCAAATCAAATATGCTTCGATTTGAAGTTCTTATGATTGAGCTGTCCAAAAGGAAGATAAACCTTCTTGGTATAGGCAGTGGTTATCAATTTTTTAAGCCTTTCTTAACCATGCTTCCATGATCTCAGAATATCTCTTATTTGAATGTGGCATTAGGTTCATTCATGTACCCTCCTATTTACTTGGGTGCCACATGAGGTATTCCTAACTTGAGTTTTTCTAATCCTAGACTACACATTCAAGAGTTTTTTCTTTCCTACTATATTTGGTAACTCAAATATCATGGTTAGAAATGTAGATAACAAGTCAATAATCATCATAATTAGAAGAAGACATTATTTTTTTAAAATTAAAGTAAATTATTACCGATCAAACCTAAATAGATTCTAAATCATATATTATTAATTGAGTCCTCTTAAGCTAAAATTTTAAGTATTTTGTTTCCGTTTTGAAAATGAGTGGAATTTGGTTAAATAAGAATAAATATATTCATTCACTTGAAATTATTATACTTTAATTATGAAAATATAATGTCAATCCGAACATAACTATAACTAAATTTGTTAAGACACCTATCTCTTATAAAAAAATATATATAAATTTTTTTTTAGCATTATCTCTTTTTAATTAAATATTAAATATTAAATTCCAATTCCAATTCCAACTCCTTGTTTATATGTAATTGAAAATAATTTGTTCCCAATAAATTCGTTTTTAATTAAAAGGTAATTAACGCCTAAAATGCAGTTAGTTATTAAAGTAATTAAATGTGGCACTGTGTAACACTCGCTAACAGAAGCGCGTGGAGTAACCGAGAAGAATGTTATGGGCAGTTCACGGCCACTCTCTCTCTTACTGAAAGCTGCAGAAACAATTATGATAATTTCGCATTTCATTTTTTTTTTTCATAAAAAAATTTGATTTTTCCGTTTCTTGATTCACCTTCTGTTATCATTGTGCCCTAGATCCATGTCTTCCTTCTTCTTCAGGCCCCAGTTCACTCCATAAGCTTCAGCCTTCACTCTCTTTTTCCCTCTATCTGCATTTTTTCCCCATTTTTTCTAAGCCTTTTTCTCGCCTAGGGAACCTGAAACTGCTTCGAGGGTCATCCCTTTTGTTCATCATTAGCTTTTTGTAAGTTCAGTTGATGGTTTTATTTGTTGGGTTTTCTTCTGCGCACCTTTTGGGAGTGCAGAGATTTTCCACAGACTGCAACCGCGGTTCTGGAATGTATGTATTAATGTAATTGGGTATTTATCTGCGTCTCAATTTTGGTAGGATTCTGCAAGATTTTGGGGGTTTAGTTGCGGAAATTGCTTTGGTTTTTTGCTGCTGCAAAAGGGGGGTTGCTATTCTGGCTGAGTTGGGTTTTACTGCAATTTAATGCTGAAGGGTAATTGCAGTTGCAATGAGTTGAGTTGTGGGTGTTTTAGGTTTAATTTTTGAGCTTCTTTTGTTGAGTTTCCACGATATGGGAATGTTAGAAGAGGAGGATATATCAGTAATGAATGATTTTGAAGGGTGAATATTGATTCTGAAAGAGGATTTTGTTGGGGGTGGTTTTATTACATTATGGGTTGCGTTTGTTGTAAGCCCTCTGCTATAGAAGATAGCAAGGAGAGCCCAAGGGAGAGATTGTCAAGTAAGACCTCCTCCGACCTGCGGGTGGCAAGAGTGACTTCGTCATCGAGGGAGGAAGCTTATCGATCTAAAGATCAGCATGATGGTAATGATGCAAGAGTGGTGTTGATTGACAAGCAGGTGAATGGGTCGGGTCGACTGCAGAGTGAGAATCTTGAGAGGAAGCGAGAGAAGATGGAGTATCTGGGTGCTCAACATCCTGCAATGGGTAGAATTCCGAAGGCAGCAGAGGGGGATCACATTGCTGCAGGGTGGCCACCGTGGCTGGCTGCAGTTGCTGGAGAGGCAATCAGAGGGTGGTTACCCCGACGGGCCGATTCTTTTGAGAAATTGGATAAAGTATGCTCTTTTGATGATTTGATTTTGAATTTATGTTACTGGCCCCCTCCCAACACACACACACCCCCAGAAAAGAAAAAGGAAAGGGAAAGAAGAAAATGGACACATATACACGCCCCATCCTGAAAAAGTTGGGCATTTGATTGAAAATTTCAAGTTTTGGGAAATCTTAATATGTAATTTAGGGTTTAGATTTCAATGTTTCCATCACATCATTTATAGAAAATTATGCCGTTGGAAAATTTACTTCTTGTTTCAGTTAAAAGTGACATTTCTAATTGGGCAAGAGACGACTTATTTGTACTCATGAAATGATTTAGACGTCAAGGTGGCAGTTTTGCTAAGGAATATAGTTCCCCTAGCGTTTTCTTATAAAATGAAAGATATATAAGGTGACCCAACATGCCTTTTATTGGAGCTGTCCTCGCATTAACATCTTTTATTGGAACTGCCCTCACATTCTTTTTAGCTCAATGATGACTAATGTAGCTTGTCTTACAAGGATTGACTAAAAATTAATTTCTGCAGCAGCATATTTGTAATAATGAGAATAGGGAGCTTGAAACTTTCATAATTTGCATTAATTATTTTTTTCTAAAGGGAAACGGTAAAATATGCTGCTAAACACTTTTCTTTTAGGTTTTAAATGAATAAAATCTTAACATATGCTATGGTTAGAAATTAGATGGTCGTAGTTTTGGCGTACAGTATGTATTGCTGACTTCCTCCACTCATGCCCATTACAGCATGTTACATTCAATTGGATTCTTTTGGTATTTTTTAGTAATCCTCTAGTTGCAGTGTCCAAGAAAAAAAAAGGAACAAAATCCATATGCTTTTCTCCATTCCTTGTTCCATTACCATTGTCTTTGGGAACATGTGGAAATGGCCCCAGTGAAGAAATCTCATAATCAAGAGTGATAATATTTGGAATAAATCGAATTAAGTGCTGTTCCTTATAGCATTATAACAATCTTGTGGTATTGCCGTATTGGTCATTTAAATTTTTCGGATGATAGTTAATGTTTACATGACTACTTATGCAGATTGGCCAAGGAACTTATAGTAATGTATATAGGGCTCGTGACCTTGACCAAAAGAAAATTGTTGCTCTGAAGAAAGTAAGGTTTGACAACCTGGAACCTGAGAGTGTGCGCTTTATGGCAAGGGAAATCCACATTTTGCGAAGACTTGATCATCCGAATGTGATAAAGTTAGAAGGTCTAGTTACATCAAGGATGTCTTGCAGCCTCTATCTTGTTTTTGAGTACATGGAACATGACTTGGCTGGACTAGCTTCACACCCTGGTCTGAAGTTTACAGAATCTCAGGTAATTGCAGAATTTTAGTTTAATATAATTTATCAATGTCAAGGTTTTGCTCCTTAATGTCTAGAAGATTTAATCATTTTAAGATACTACGTTTGCATTCTTTCAGTTCACTTAGTAATATTTGAATCACTGATGCTTGAAGTTTAATTTATCTTGGGTCAGGTCAAATGTTACATGCAACAACTTTTACGTGGCCTTGATCATTGCCACAGTCATGGAGTTCTACACCGTGATATAAAGGGCTCCAATCTTTTGATTGACAATAATGGCATTTTGAAAATTGCAGACTTTGGTCTAGCAAGTTTTTTTGATATCCACCAAAATCAGCCACTGACAAGCCGGGTTGTAACTCTTTGGTATCGACCACCTGAGCTTTTACTTGGTGCCACGTATTATGGTACAGCTGTAGATTTGTGGAGCACTGGCTGCATACTCGCTGAATTGTATGCTGGCAAGCCCATTATGCCAGGAAGAACAGAGGTATATTATTTTAAGCTGAGTTCTTTGAATATGTAGGTTGAACCACCTAGCTGATTGTTATCTTATGAGATCATGTTTATTCAATAATTTATTTCTGGTTCCTGACTTTATAATACAACTCAAGTCAGTTTATAGCAATTTATCTAACAATCATATCCAAACAAGTTATAAGCTTTTTGGACTGCATCATCTCATTTAGGGATTAGTTCCTGTCAAAAACTATTGAAACAAGATTTGAACTTTGTTGCTTTGACAATCTAATATTCTTTAGCTTGAGCTCGTGTAGATTAGATGCCCATCCCTTTTTTTTTTATAAGATTAGATGGGCATCTTATTTGACTACCTTTTGTTAATTGTTACTATGTTGTTTTTGCCAACATTGTAAATACTCAAGTAGCTGTGTTTTTCCTTGTCATAAAGTGTACCAATCAGAAGTTGCACTCTTTTTTTATGTTTCTATCTCATGTTAGCTGTCATGATTTCCTAGCATTATGGTTATAAGGTTAATGTTAAAACTTGATTTATATGTTGTAGGTGGAACAGCTACATAAAATATTTAAGCTATGTGGCTCACCATCAGAGGATTATTGGAGAAAATCAAGGTTGCCACATGCGACCATATTTAAGCCCCAACAGCCCTATAGGCGCTGTGTTGCAGACACATTTAAGGATTTCCCTGCACCAGCTTTAGCTCTTATTGAGACGTTACTCTCTATAGATCCTGCTGATCGTGGGTCTGCTGCTCTTGCCCTTAAAAGCGAAGTATGTTGTGTTGGATGATTTAATTTTTCTTATAGGACTGTTATAGTAGAGTATCCAATTTCCATCTATTCCATATGGTTTTATTCTCTATATGAAAATTTTATTTTTTTTGGGGAATATTATGAAGGTGCATTGATCTCACGGTCTTATTTAATAGCCCATCGTTTTTCTTCCTCCATGAGTACTTTATTTTTTGTGGAGCACAAGCTCCATCAGTGTTTGTGGTGTCTTTCCTGTTCTTTGGATCTAGATACTACAATTTGTTTATGTTCCTGACTATTTTGGTTTATACATTTCAGTTCTTTTCAACAAAGCCACTTCCGTGTGATCCTTCTAGCTTGCCGAAGTATCCTCCCAGCAAAGAATTTGATGCTAAGATAAGGGATGAGGAGGCCAGAAGGTATTTGATATGCTACAAAAATATATTAAAATTTAGCATTTATTTTTATCTTGGCTGAAGAAGAGTATCAGTTCCTTTCCTTACTGGAATCTTATAAATAAATATATTTTTAGTATGATATTCTTTATGCATCTTGAGAAAAAGAAAGCTTAGTGTTGGTTAGTTCTCAACATCACCAATGGTTACCTGTACCATTATAAATCTTATCAACTTTTCTCCCTTTGCTGAAGAGTATCAAGTCCTATCAAGTCTGTTGCCTTACTAAAACCTTATAAGGAATTATCCTTTATTTTTTTCCTTTTTCTTTGTAATGTTTGAAATTCTTTATGCTTCCGGAATAGATTAAACTTAGTGGTTACTTTTCAACATCACTTCAAGATTCTGGTACTAGTAGGTACACAAGCCGAAACCATGAAAAGGGACTTGGTTTGGATATATTTTGAAGTTCATATGTTGGTTGGTTTGGTTTCCTAAAGTACAAAACTAGAAAATAGTTTATCAGTTTGTTTTCCTAAAGTATAAAACTCGAAAATAGTTACCTCTTTGGTTTGGATGTATTTAGTTGGTTTTTGGGGGAGAAGCCTGAACCCACCTTCTCACACCCTACATACTATTAGAAATTATACTGATTTTTTCTCTCTTGGCTGATGAGTATTGAGTTCCTTTCTAAAATTTCAAGAGTTATATATGTTATTCCCAAAATGTTATAGATTCTACGTACCTCCTGGAAAAAGTTAAACTCAGGAATTTTAAATTTCACCTGGAGGTACTGTCCATATAGATCTCAGACTGCACTTTGTCCTTGTTTCCCGTCGTTCTATCAGACTTGCATCATGAGAACAATTTATGTGGTTTCTAAACAACTTCCCTTGATTAATTTGGTAGACAAGGAGCAGTTGGAAGCAAGGGACATCGACTAGACCTCCAAAGGAAAGATAGAGAGTCTCGAGCCGTCCCTGCACCAGATGCCAATGCTGAGTTAGCCTCGTCAATGCAGGTAACATTCTGTTAAAAGTTCTTTCTTGAGGTGTTGCAATCTAACTGGGGAGCTCAACTATTGTATGACTAATGAATCCTGTTAGTTTTGCCAGTTGACTCTCGTGCACTTTATGTTTCTCTTATATTGTATCCTTACGGACATCTTAAGAACTTTTTTTTAACCCTTCCCTTGAGGAGCCGAGCTGCTTATCTTCTCCTTGAGGCACTTAGCCCAGTGGTATTATTGATCTTGATCAATCATATTCGTTACTATTTTCAAAATGTGCAGAAGCGGCTGCATTGCTGTCGTTTTGTGTTCTCATATTTTGGTTAGATATTCATCTTTTAACCAAAACTGGATATCTTTTATCGGATTCCCAGTCACCAGTTATGGTTTCTTCCTCCAGTGAGGAAGCATAACATACTCCCTCTCGAGTAACATCACATTATCTGAAGTCTGTCTAACCGCTCTATTTTTTGTTGACATGTTTTGATAATAAGATTACTGATTGCAGAAAAGACAAGGCCAGTCAAATTCGAAGAGCCGGAGCGAGAAGTTTAACCCACATCCCGAAGAAGCATCTGGCTTCCCAATTGATCCACCTAGACCTTCACAAGGAGCAGATGTAAGACTGGATTCTCAGGGGCGTCATCCCAAGAAAGCCTCACATTCAGGGCCACTTGCTCAGCGGGCTGCTTGGGCAAAGGCCAGTAAGAACCCAGATGATGCTCCAAAAATCTCAACCGGGGCCGACTCTTTCACAACTACAGGACTAGTAGCAGCTAGAAGAAGTATGCTGGCAGAAGATTGCAGGGAAAAATCTGACTCTTCACAAGGAGAGGTTCAAAAACTAATCGGCAGGTTTCCCGGTTCCTTCAAAGAAACCTCAGAGTCGTCGATGGTACCAGATCAGAAGTTCTCAAATCATAGTATTGTAGGCTCACACGACAAAGAAAGGAGCAGCACCAAAGACCCTATTCTTGTAAGTATGGCAACTACGACGCCTTCAAGCGCATTTTGGTTTTTTTGAAACTAAGATTGTAAAATATCGGCCAGTAAATGTGAGCTATATGCTTTTACAACTGTTTTCTGAGTATCTGTTCATGTGTACATGATATCAATACCACAGGTAGGTTATGGCTCAAAGGGTCATAAGATTCATTACTCTGGTCCATTGCTGGTTCCTTCTGGCAACATGGACCAAATGTTGAAGGACCACGATCGTCATATCCAAGAAGCCGTAAGACGGGCTCGGCTTGACAAAGCTAAGGGACGGAAAGTTCAAGCTGACGGGAAACAGATGTCAACAAATTCATTATTCGTATCTGGTCGTTAAGCGGGGCGATGGGTAGATATCCAAAAGACAGCAAATGGTAGAGTTCATTGTTAGGGTAAGCTGATATTACTTCAGAAATGTGATCAAATGATTGGCTGGTGGTGGTCTTGTACTTGTACAGGGAAGTCTTCCTAAGAAATATCGGGTCGGGTCGCGACTATTTTTAGCTCTAGTATTTTTTTTACTACGAAAAAAAGGGGGAAAAAACTTCCTCCCTTCTCGCACTCGAGCGTAAGGGTAACACGTGTAACTTGGTTGCAAATGATGTAGGGTCTAAATATTTTGGCCATTGTAGAGAATTTGTATTTGAATATTGGCCTTAGGCTGTATAGTTAAAGTGGATATGACATTGTTTTTGTTTCATTATCTAGAGAATTGTTGGACCAAAGAAGGAGATGTTTACTCCTACATTTTCTTATTGGCAGGCAGAGGCAGGCCTTATTTAGTATTACCTCTTCAAATTCAAATCCCCTCTTTTAGCCATTACTTTGTTCTTAGCATGCAACTATGATGGTCTAGTCCTCAGAGAATCAGGCTGCAGATGCTGACTTTTCTTGTTCATGAGTTCAAATTATGGTCATCGTTTCAAACGTATAGTTGTCTTTTGAAATTAGTCGAACTATGTGATTTCAACTGATTTTTTTGGCAGCTCCAACTAATTTGATAACTTCAAACATTGTTAGATTGAAAAGGTCGTCCAAGAATTTGTTATTGTAACTATTTTTAACCATACAAGTTTATGCTTTAAAATGAAAAGGCAAAAGAGAATTATAGCAAATATTGAAGTATTTGCCTCCATATATTTTATTTTATAGACATTAGGATTCTGAGGGTAGGTCTAAATGTAACACATAAATAAATGAAACATGATAGATTCATAGGTGTGGCAAGACCCATCACCTTTGGAATAATTTGCTATAATTTCAAAATAAAATATGTCATAGTCAACCCTTAATATGATTTTCCACCAATAGTTTTTTAATGAAAAGTTGAAAGTGGAATCAGATATTCCACAAATACAAAAAGTCAACACTGCCATAATAATAACCCAATTTGGCTTATCTTCCAATTCTTTTTCCTTGTTTTTGGATTGAGTCAATGTTAGGTCCATTTCACTTCCACAAAATTGATCAACAAATTAATGGACAATATGACAGTGTCCTTTTTTTCTTCCTTGAGAAATAGTCAATTCAGATTTGAATGTTTAATAAATTTATCATACCCATTTAATTCCTTAGTTGAATTCTTCCTAATAACTAGAGTTCATTTATGATGGCAAAATGGACCATGAAAAAAAGATGAACTAATATGTAAATATTTACTGTAAAGAAGTCACGTGGGACGATCTCGACATCGAGAGTGAGAAGTAGCAAATGGCCTTGAATCGAGTGGTTAGAGGTTTTATTTATTTAACTCTTTTCCCATTCAACGTACAAAGGGCAGCTTGGTCAACAAACTGAAAATTCATGAAGAAATACAACATCTAAATAAGCTCAAAATGAAAATGAGAGATTAAAAAAATTTGCAACATTTATAAGAATATTGTGGGATGAAGTTTTTGTGTAAATAATAGAACTCGGTAACTTTGGTTAATAAGCTCCAACGATCCCAACCTGTGGAAAAATGCATTTATGCTAATATTTGCACTAACCTTCTTCAGATTATAATGGATATTGTAGCCATGGTTTGTATATCTCCTTCCCTGCATTTTAGCAATGGACTGCGTTTTTTGAGTTGATGGACGAACCCGGGATTTAACGTTCTCCTCCTCCGCCTCCGGCTTCCTCGAATGTGTAGTTCGAGTCTTATTGCAAGAAACTCGGACAAGAATCATTTACACTGGTTTTCCCCAGACTTAGCTGCCAAAACAAGTCTAGCTACAAGACGGTGAAGCCGTTGAGCTCCTTCGCCTGGCTTGAGTTTCATCGGATTACCGACTGTGGAACACTTGGGGTGGCCTGCGCACCAACCACCAGGAGTGAAGCCCCCTTTCTTCCGACGAAGCAAATCCTTGTCAATCTGGTCTAGCACAGGATCGTCGTGTTTGAACTTCCGAGCAAAGGCAGCATTGCTTGTGATCATCTTCTCCGTGTCGTTAAGAGAAAGTATGTGTGGATGCTGTTGGGGGGGGAAGTCCCAAGAGATGTAATGCAAGTCGTGGTTCACAGCCGTGGTAGCAAACTCGGGCACGTTGCATATGACCGTGTGGAAGTAACCTTCGGGCGACGAAACGAAATTAGTGTAGTACATGAGAAGGGTCCTTGGAAGATTATCCCAACCCCAAACCAAGTATTCCACAAACGCACGAGACAGGACCATCCATGCCGAACCTGCAGAAGGAGAGGCATGTTATCCAATTGTTCCAAAAAATTAGACCATGCAGGCCCATCCATCACAATGTATCTCCTTTAACAAGTAAATTTTAACATTTGGAACATGTTCATATTTTTCTTCTAACCAGGATTATCTGCATAATGAATGTTCAAACATTACAGAATCTCGAAAGATTCAATCTTCCCACAAAACTGAATATACTCAACTAGTTCTCTTGATGAGGAAAAGGGTCCTACCAAGTAAAAGACTAGTTCAAACTCCACTGCAAGTCAATGATCTCAATGCATTTTCAAAGTCATAACCATTTATTTTTCATTAAGATCAGAAGAATTTTCGATTCGGTCCCTTGGAAGATGATTATTTCTCGGTCAGACATTTCGACAAACAACATAGTTAACTGCAGAGCAGATTAGCTACTGTAGGGAAAAAGAACAGAGGTCTATTGAGGAATACGAACCAGTAAATAATTTAAACGCTGTTGGCAAAGTTCGCGATGGATTGACATTATATATGTCTGATTTGTTCGACATGTATAAACCAGGATCTACGATCAATGGCATTGCTCGCTTATCCCTGTAAAATACAATAAAAAAAACGACTATAAGTATATGCGATAAAATAAAGACAAGTACAAGGGAGACGAGAGAATAATATACTAACTCTTTCCACCCCAACTGGCTTGTGTGCTCAATAAAATTTAGGTTTCGATCTAAATCCGAGAACGTGTAAATAAGATCTGCAATGCAAAATCAATGAAAATTGGATTAAATGAAATAAATTGGATACAAATTTACAAGTTAAATGAAATGGACAAACCATCTTGAGTCAGAAGAGGATAATCAGAGGCACTGAGGTTGATAAACCAATCCCAGTCCTTACTCCTCTTAAGAAGAATGGCACAGGCATGAAGAGTATTAGCAACCATGGTGGGTCCCCTGTAAGTAACCATGTTGGCCTTGGTGATCACAAAAACATTCTGGACTTCAGCAAAAAGGGACTCATTCGCCACTCGGGAAGCCAATTCCAATCGTTCCTCGGCCGGTGATTCGAGGTCCAAGTGGACAACATATTGATTCAAAGGATGATACACTGCTTTAAGGACTCTCCATAGCTTTTCCAGATCACCTTTTGACCCAGAAATCAAATAACCAAAACGGGGACTTGGCGGTGGAGAAGGAGGTGAAGGTTGTACAATCTTTAATTCAGCAAAAACTCCAGTGTCATTTGTAGATATTCGAGCAGGAAAGATTGCGAAAAGCGAATTGATTGTGTAAAGTGAGGAGACAAGACCCATGTTGAATAAGGTGACAAAAAGGAATATGCATATAAGAGAGCTTATAACAAGAGGAAATAGCCATTTCTTCTCCAAGTTCAAGGACCCCATCACAAGATCTTATCATGGATCGATATCAACTCAGGTTTCTGTTCATCATTCTCCACGGCAGGGACTTGATGATTGCTCGATTCCGATAGGATCAAGGCACCAAATGACAACCCCAAGTTGTTCAAATTTGGACCAAGACCCTTAAAAAAATAGAACAAGTCAATAATTTATACCTCACACAAGGTTGCTGAACATTAACAAATATAAAAATGCCTCAAGTCTGCAAACTTTTTATATTGACAGTGAACAATAACCTCAAGCTTTGCGTGAACTACTAGCTCAAATATTTTAAAGGGAAAAAAAAACACAGCCAAAAAGTTCCGAGTTATATATCAAAACTTTGGTAAGAATTAGGAATTTGCTAATTATATAAAAATAAGATATAACTTAAGAAGCATACAAGAATGGGAAAATAAATCACATCCATGGAAAACTAAATGTATGGGTCACCAGACAAAGCCAATGGTGATATTTAAACTCAAGAGATAGTTAGGCAGAAACCCTAATCTGTACATTCTAAATCAGGCAAGAAATTGATGATGAAGATGGAATGGAAGACAACTTGTCCATTACTGGGAAAGCCATGGGAAAACACTCTGAAACAGCCAAATGCCATAGAATTCTCTCAAAACAAACGCAACCCAGATGAGCAGATCCTCAAATCATTCAACAGAAAACCAAACCATGAGGAAAAAACATCACAGAAATTCAAACAAAACCATAAATAAGAAGAGGGAACAATACAATTAGTCCAATTCGTCCAATTAGTCCAATTTGTCCAATACCCAGAAGGGGAAAATCAGAGGGGAGGATATAATTCGAATAACCCAGAAGACAAAAGCAATATAAAAGGACGAAAGCCGTCCGAAAATGAAATGGGGGAAGGAGAATACGTACAACACAAGGAAGAAACAAGGAGAAACGCAACAAGAATGAAGAGAGAGAGAGAGGGAGAGAAACCTGCCGTTGTTTATGCTTGGTGCAGAGCAATGGCGTTGGTGGAGGTTGAAAAAGAAAGAGGGAATTAAATAAGAGGGAATGGATTTAGAGAGAGAAAGAGAGAGATGACATTGAAATGGGAAGAGAAGGGAGCTTTTTTTGGGCAAAAGGGGAAGATGGAGGACAAGTGTTTATATCAGAGGCTCTTTGGTTTCTTTGGGGTTTGGATTTCTTTCGCTAAGTTTGGGAATTTCTCTCGTTTCTGCCTAATATTCTTCCCCAATTTCCTCGCTCGCATTCAACTTATCTCATAAGCTTTGCCTCGTTTCCACTTTCAAAGAGCCGCGGAATATTGGGGACTGTCTCAAACTTCTTGTAGAAAAATCATTTCTATTTCTCAAGAGCCATGACGATTTTCATCCCTACAATTTACCCGAGTTTTAATAGTTTTTTTTTTCTTTTTTCTTTCTTTTTCTGAGGTTGTGATAGGTTTTTAATTTAGTATTTACCCTTTGAAGTTTGAGTTTGAAAGAAACAAAATTATTATATGAACTATTTCGTTGTCGATGATAGTTAATTGCTCGTGACTATATGTGTGTTAAAAATCCGGAAAATATTGGGTTGAAGTATATGTTCAAGAGTTGTTGGCCCGATCATAGCTCAATGATTAAGTATATGGATTTTTTCTTAAGATTGAAGGTTTGATTATCCATTCTCTTATTTGTTTAACGAAAAATAAGTGTGTTCAATAGTTAAAGACAAATGAATGAGTAAAATGATCGAAAAAACAACTAAGATCACCTTTATATTCTAAATTTTAGCCGCAAAAATTGAATCTAGAACTTATTGGAATTTAATTAGGAGTGTTAACTATTACGGTTAATTTTTTGGTCAAAACGAACATGGATAAACCGTAATTGACAATGATATATATCCCCAACTAAGAGGTTGTGAGTTCGATAAAAAAAAAAACATAACTCAACGGTATACAACATTAATATATATATATATATATATATATATATATATATTTAGAGACCGAATTATAAAGAGGTAAATTGTAGGAACTAAAACTGTGTCCTCGTCAAAAGAAAAAAAAAATAGTGAAAAACTATATCTCTAATCACACAGTAATCTTAACTTTCAACATAACATCTATGAGTAATTTTATCATAATTTTTTTTTTCTGAAAAAAATTAAATAGGTATACAAAATAAGCATTAAATATTTTTTGGGTGAAATTTCAAAATTATCTCTTTTAAGATTGGTTAAATTAAACCATTACTATCTAGAGAGGATGAGGTTGATTATATTATTTAATTTCTAAATATTAGAAAAGTTTTATTTAATTATATATCTATTTGTTATCTATTGATTAATATTAACTAATTATTAATTTTACATTAATAAATGTTGGTGGACTTAACCTAAAATTAAAAGAAGTGAATAGTTAGGACATAACTAATTCGTTCGTCCTAATAATACTTCATTTGCTACCATCTACTTGAAATTGTATTTTAAAAATTATAATAGAAAAAAAAGTACAAATTATTTTTCAAGATTCACCTCAAGAAGAAAACCTTTTGTCAAATAACAATAAAATTAATTACCTTTGCAAAAAATAATACATATGTGTATATATATAAAAAATAAAATAAATTAAATATTTGAAACTAATTAGATGGTTGGGAATAAAGTATGAAATAATTAATTAAAAAAATAATATTTAGATACTCACTGCCTCTCCACCACCGTTAAATTTATGATAAATATGAGAGAACTCATTCGAAAAGAATATTTATTTTTGTTTTAAAAAAATTTAAGGTCATTTAGTTGACAGATCTGTTTCTTGTTTTCAGATTTGATTTAGTGAATATTCATTTACCATATTTGTTTTTCTAAAACTGTTTTGAGATTCTAATTATGAGACCATACGAGTGGGTTTCCAGATTTTGAATTTAATTTTTTTAAGAATTATTCTAAGATAAAAATTTTAATGAAGATATTATTTCGTGTTATAAACTCAATTTATTTTGTTAAAATTAAAATAGGTAAAATATAATATATTATAAATTATAGAATATTGTAAAATAATAGTTGTACAAAATTTATAACAAAAACATTAATAAATTAATTAAATATTATTTTAGATGGAACGAAATATTTAGCTGACAAACAAATATATTACTAAACATAAATTTAACCATTTTTTAATTAATTGAGATTCGATTTTTAAATATAGTACCAAACACATATCTGAAAACAATAAAAATAAACATGAGGGCGAGAGTCCACCAAATCGAGGCCCCCCGACACTAGCATAGACATTTTATTAAAACGCATTCGCGGGTCGTTTGATGTTTTAGGCATAGACAATGATCCTTCCGCAGGTTCACCTACGAAAACCTTATTACGATATCTCCTTCCTCTAAATGATAATGTTCAGTAGACTTCTCGAGACGTGGCGGGTAGTACTCTATTTTTATTGAATATCTTATTTTCAAATTTCTATTTCTAGACTCAACCAAATACACACTAAAAAATTGTCAAAAATTTTATTGGGGATCAAAAAGACGGGTTGATTTAGTTAAAATGGGAAATTTTTGACTTGTAACATGTCTCTATCAAATTCAATTATCATGATTGCATTATTCCACGTATTCAATGTTTGGGTTCTAAGTTTTGATTTTTCTCCCCTTAGTCAAATATCATAATTAATTTTTTTCATATTGGATTAGATGAGATATTCCAACTCACGATATAGTTATTTTAACTCGCTGAGCTATGTTCAGGTAGGCAAATATCATATTTATTTGAAATTAATTACTTGTATAACATAAATTTTACTATTCTCATAAATATGTGATTTTTTTGTTTGGAAATATTTTAAATTTTCTTTCCCCACATTGATATAAATAAATATATCATCGAAGTTCAATGACTTACAAGATAGAATAAATCATCAAAATTGATCCAGTTGTTCTTGAAACTTATTGTCAAAGTCTAATTATAATATATAGAAATTTAAATTCGTGGTTGTTAAAAGAATATGGCAATCTTTTATTTTAAAAATAGGGTAAATATATAATTTTTGGCCTCGAAGTTTGCTCTATTTTTTAATTTGATCCCCAATATTTTAAAGTTCCAATATTTTACTTTTCAAGGTATAAAATGTTCTTAATAAAGTAGGTCAAAATTTATCCTAGTATTTTCCATCAATTGGAAAAATTTATCTTTGGAAAGTTATATACTCATCCCCATGTTACCCAATTAGAAAAATTTCATGTTCTTGATTTTGTATTAAATATCCCCCATAACCTATCTTTTTTTCATCACCATGAGCCTGATTATATTTTTTAGTTTCTAAATATTTTTTTTTTACTCCATCCTAAAACTTTGAACTATAATTTTATTTACTATCTATCCTGATATTATTTAACCAATTGTTTCTTTTTTTTATGTCCCTTATTTAACCAATTGTTAATTCACATATTTATTAGATAAATGTTGATTGATTAGACATAAAATAGAAAGAAGTGAATAGTTGGAATTTAAATAATTCATTTCTTCGTTCGAATTCCCGCATTCACTGTTGTATTAGAAAAAGGAAAAAAGAAAAAAGAAAACTAATTCGTTTGTCCTATATTAAAAAAAAATAGTGATACTTCGTTTACCCAATCCATCTACGATCTACGTGAATTGTAATTATAAATTTACAAATTATTAGAGGAAAAAAAGTCCATTTTTTTTCTTTTTAAAATTTAACCTCGAGAAGAGAACGTCCGTTAAATACCGAACATAGAATAAAATTAATTAAATATTTGGAAATAAATATGAAAATTATTGATTTTGAGTAAAAAATAATATTTAGATATTTATACACCAACATCTCTCTTTTACGGATCACTTGATTAAAAATAGGAGAGATTGAATGGATAAAATAATATATATATTTTTCTTTATCTTTCAAAAATTAAAAACTGTTAATTTTTTAGTAGCGGTAAAAAAATCGATTAATCTCATCGATAAATATATAAATAAGATTTTTTAATTAAATTGGGAATTTTGACTTGTAACATGTCCCTATCAAATTCAATGTCATGGTTGCTCTTTTGTATTCAGCCATCATGCTTTTCTTCCACGTATTCAATGTTTTGGTTTTTAAGTTTTGAGTTTTTATTTATTTATTTATTATTATATTTTTTTTAGGGATGAGTTTTGATTATTTTCTCCGTAATCAAATATCATAATTATTTATTGTTGAATTTTGCTTCCTTTACCATAGGGTATTCTTTGCTTGTATAAATTAATTTGTACCATTCTCATAAATAAGCATGTGTTTTTTCTTTTTTTTTTTTCCTAGAAATATCTTAATTTTCTTACATCTAATTGATATAAAAAATGAAAAATATCATCGAAGTTTATTAATTCACCAACTGGAATAAATTGCCAAAATTGATCGGCCCAATCATCCTTAAAGTTTATTGTCAAAGTTTAATCACAGAATATATGGACCAAATTTGACCTACAAGTTTGCTCTATTTTTAAATTTGATCTCCAATGTCTTTGAAGTTGTAATTTTACTTTTCGAGGTATAAAATTTTTTCAATGAAGTTCTTAATCACGTTATTACAATTGAAAAATCGTTGCGCGATATGACATTTACAAAATTATTTTCTATCAATTGACATTTTTGGAATGTTATACACTCATCCTTCATGTTACCCAATTAGAAAATTTCAAGTGCTCCCATCCAATTAAAAACATAAAGCTTCGTTGACACTAGATTTTCGAAGAAAAATTTAATTCGCAAAGGTGACTTTGAATTTTGTATTAAGTTTGTGTAATATGTACAAGTTCTCATGTTTACTCCTACGTGAATTTGGTTGGAATGCTTATTCTTGAATCAAACTGTTTGGAGCCTTTGACTTCTAATTTGTTAAAAGGCATTCGACTTCTAGCTTATAGATTTTCTTGTAGATTAACCTCTTGCCTTGTGATATCTTTTGATCTACCTTTTGACTTGTTTGAATTATTTTCTTTATAGCTTGTTAATCGACCGCTTCAAAATAATGATCATCCTAGTTTGTTGATCTCTTTGGATCAGTTTCGTCGATTTCTTTGGATCAAGTTCGTCGATCTCTTTAGAGCAATATTTTGGACATATCGACCTCTTTAGATCATATCAATTGGTGTCTTGAAGTTTTGTACGCTCCAAGTATATTAATTTTATATTTAGTTAGTTTTTGATATTCAAAGTCTTGGTACTCAGAGTCTTTGAACTTCAAAAAGTCTCTGAATTATTTAACTTCTGGACCTTTGAAATAAATAAAGGGTGGCTCAATTGAATGATTTTGAACCGAACTATTGGATTTAGGTCCTTATCCAGGCACAATTCTTCAAAATTACAGGAAAAAAAAGGACGGCCGAAAATATTAGATATGGTGATAATGGCCAAGTGACAACAATTGTACAATTTTGGACAAAATACTTACAAATAAACTCATAAAATAATATGATTTGAATTTGATTCTCTAACATTTGAAATATCTAGAAAAAATACCCTTTGGATTTCAATACAATCACGAGCAGATTGAATAATACATGAAATAACTGCAATTTGAATTAAATTCTAAAAAAAAAAAAGGATAAAGACATCCCAACATTAAATAAATTCAACTTGATTATGAACTTTGACCTACCTTTTATGGAGGAAAAAAAATCCTAATCCCATTAATTGGATTAATTAATCAAGATTATCCTTCATCTCTTTATCATTGGCTTCAGCAAAGAGGAAGCCTATTTTATTAGGCATGAATTATTCTCATTAAATTATCCAACTCATTTTCTTTGGAATGGTTGAACAAAAAAATCTAATAATGTTTGATAAATTATTCTATGAATTATATAATATAGCTACGTTCAAGAGAAAAAATAAAGATTTAATATATCTCCAACCACAAGATTATGAGTTCGAATCCCCACCACAACATTGTACTAAAAAAAATCTTAAAAAAGAAGGAAACAACGCGAGGATTTAGATGTCTTTTTCAAAATAATATATATATATATATATATATATATATATATATATATTTTAGAGGAAGTGTTCTTTATTTGTTTTTAGAATTTCTTAAGGTATTGTCGAAAATTTTTAAAAGTATTTTTAATCGGTTAAAATCATTCTTTAAAACTTTAACCAAACACAATCAATTTAAAAAAGAAAAATATTTTTTCCCGTATGAAGCACTTAACAATAATGTTGTTGAAATTAAGTAAATAAATGGTAACATATCATGTATTTTTATGAGGTGCATTTTTCACATTAAATATTCACTTACTCTACTATATTAACCCTATTGAAATATTTGAGAATCTAGTCACCTATCAATTACTAATAGGAATGAGTTAAGGACAATTGCTTATCCTCGTTAAAGATTAAAATGATACAGCTGTCCTTATATATACACAGCTGTCATGGAAATAATATGACGAATAACTAACTACCATACAACTAACTGAAATAATATACTTAACACTCCCCCTCAAAATGAGAAAAAATGTCAAAAAAAAAAACCCTATTTTGCCCAACAGGAGAATTGAGAGCAACAACAGGCAAAGGTTTCGTAAATGCATCAGCTAGTTGGAGGTGTGATCGAATGGGCAGAAGCCGAATAGCACCAGTGGAAACCTTCTTTCGAACAAAGTGGCAATCTAATTCGATGTGTTTAATACGCTCATGAAAGCTCAGATTAGTAGCGATGTATATGGCAGCTTCGTTATCACAGTATAAAAGAGCAGGAGATAGGACCGGAACCTGCAGTTCATGAAGTAAACTTGTTAACCAAATGATCTCACAAGTTGTAGCGGCCAAAGCACGATACTCAGCCTCGGCAGAGGACCGATAAATTGTGGTATGCTTCTTTGCCTTCCAGGACACCAGTGAATTACCCCAGAAAACACAGAATCCAGAATTACACAGTTGAGTGTCAAGGCATGAGCCCCAATCAGCATCAGAAAAAGCTTTCAGCGGAAATCAAGGGGAAGCAGCCAGAAAAATTCCATGTCCTGGTGCATTTTTCAAATAACGGAGCAGATGATATAAAACATCAAGATGAACCTTGCTAGGACAAGAAGCAAACTAACTTAACTTGTGAACAACATAAGTAATATCATGCCGAGATATAGTTAGATAAAGAAGATGACCAATAAGCCTCCTATAAACTGATGTGTCATCAAGAATAGCATCATGAGCATCATTTTGAAGGCGAGTAGAAGGATCCATAGGAGTGGACACGAGTTTACAACCCAACAAATCAGTATCCTCTAACAGAGAAAGTGTATAATGCCTCTGAGAGAGCGAAATGCCACAAGATGACCATGCTAGCTCGAGACCAAGAAAGTATTTAAGCTGACCAAGATCTTTCAACTTAAAACGTTGGTGAAGAAGACATTTTAAATCCGTGAGAACTTGAGAAAAAGCTCCGGTAAGTATAATATCGTCAACATAAACCAACAGTGCCGTAAATGAAGATCCAGAATCCCGTACAAATAAAGAATAGTCAGACTTTGATTGATGAAAACCAAAGGACAAAAGGGCTTCTGAAAACTTAGCAAACCATTGATAGGATGCTTGTTTAAGTCCATAGATAGACTTGTGAAGACGGTAAACTAACCGCTCCCCCTATCGGGTAGAGGGAATACAAGGCTTATACCCAAGAGGCATGTCCATATAAACTTCCTCGAATAGATCACTATGGAGGAAAGCATTATTGACATCTAATTGAATAAGTGTCCACTGCTTGGAGACAACAAGAGTTAAAAGGACCTTGACATTTACAAGTTTAGCAACCGGTGAGAATGTCTCGATAAAATAAAGTCCCTCTTGCTGCGTATATCCCTTAGCTACTAAACGAGCTTTGTAACACTCAATGGAACCATCAGACTTGTGCTTGATTTTGTAAATCCACTTACAACCAACAGTGTGGTGACCAAGTGGGAGAGGAACAACATACCAAGTCTTATTAGCTTCCATGGCCGAGAGTTCTGCAATCATAGCATCACGTCAATGCTGATAGCAGACGACTTGATGATAAAATTGTGGTTCCTCAATAGAAGAGATACCAACAGCCAAACTATAATGAGAAGGTGATAGTTTGGAATAAGAGACATGATTATGTAATGCATGTTTAGTGAACCATAGAGGCAAAGTATCACCATTTAAGAAGGCACAATGATAATCCTTGAGGTAAGAAGGGGTCTTGGATGTCCGAATAGACCTTCGTAAAATACATGCAAGGCCTGATATAACTGGATTATGAGCAACAACAACTGATGTACCTGGATCAGAAGCAACAGTAGTTGATGTACCCTGATCAATAGATGATTGTGTTGGATCAGAAGATAAGGGCCGTGATATATCAACAACACCATCAGAATGAGGCACTTCAACAGGTATAGATTGAGATATCATGTCATCAGAATGAGACTCATAAAGGGGCAAATGAGACTGAAGAATGGAGACCCTATGAGTAGAGGCATCAGTAGGCAATGCATTAGACATCCCAGACATCCCAACATTAGGCTGAGTAATACCAGTAGGCAAATCAGTTGAGTAATCAGTGGCAATAAAAAGTACAACATGTGGAAATGGATCTACTGGCTGAGAAGCAGATGTGCCATGAAAAGAAAACTTATTTTCATGGATTACTACATCTCAAGAGACATAAAACGATTTTGTCTGTGCGGTGGATAGAGAGGGTAGATGCATAGCATAAGGAACCGAACACCCGAAGCAAAGTCAAGATCATGTCCATAGAGAGACTGAAAGGGAGTTTGCCACTACAGGGTGGGTGAAGGGGTTCGGTTAATGAGAAATGCAGTCGTTAGAACACACTCTCCCCAAAAACTGATAGGAACTCGAGATTGGAAATAGAAAGCTCTAGCAACATTGAGGATGTGTTGGTGTTTACACTCCACTACGGAGTTTTGTTTAGGACGTCCAACACAAGAAAATTGATGTACTACCCCCTTTATCTTAAAGAAATTTGTGAATAATAATTCAGGTGCATTATCAGACTTAAAAAATTTAATATGAGCAGCAAACTAATTCTCAACATAAGCAAAGAATTGAGGCACAACAGTAGCAACATCAGATTTATGCTTCAACATAAAAATCCAAGTAAAACGACTACAATCATCTACAATAGTAAGGAAATAGCGGTAGCCATTATGTGTAGGATGTGCAAATGGACCCTAAATGTCAGCATGAATCAACGCAGATGACTTATCAGTCTTATTATTATGAGATTCAAATGACAATCTTTTCTGTTTTGCTAGTGAGCAAATAGAACAGAAATGATCCTTGGAACTAACATCATCAATAGACAAAGACTTCCTCAAAGCATGAATAGGTTTAAAGGAGGGGTGGCCAAAACGATTATGTCAGACATCAAACGAGGGTTTATGCACACTAAAGACACATGACAAGTGGGGGCGATTGAATCAATATCACCAGTTGTCGTTCCAAGTAAGTATAGTCCATGGTGCATATTACCCTTGCCAATCGTCCTCAAAGTGGACTTGTCTTGTATAATGCATCAATCATTAGTAAAGGTGACACTAATGTGATCCATATCCTTGGTCAAAATGCTGATCGAAAGCAGATTGTAGCTAAAGTGTGGTATATAAAACACATTATGCAAGACAATACCATCCATAACTTGAACAGAACCGTTGAATTCTACTAGGAACTGTAGTTGGTTTGGTAAACTGACAAATGCAGGCATAATACAGAAAATAGATGTGAACATGGATTGAGAACAGTAAAAATGTGCGGATGCCCCAGAGTCAAGAATCCATAAACGTGACAATGATAAGTGATGCAATGTACTTGCCATATATGATGTGGTTGGATCACTAAAGACAGAAAGCAAAGGCTTGGAGGTACCCTTCTGAGATTGTACTAATGCAATCAATTGCTGATACTGATGATTAAGATCGGGAGCATTCTGAATAACAACAAGCGCTGAAGAATCAGCGGTCTTTGAATTCACAGTCGAAACAGTAGGAGTAGCAGGAGCAGTAGAGGATGATCTTTGATGAGGAACTTTATAGCCTGGTGGATACCCATGTAACTTGTAACAACGCTCGATGGTGTGACTTTGAAGGCCACAATGCGTACAGAATGGGCATTCTTTTCGAACTTTGGCAGAGTTTCGCTTAACAGTAGACTTACCAAGATTCGATGTCTGTTGAACAGCCATTGCAAAATTCGGAGTGGATGCTGGAGACAAGACACCAAATAGATCTCTGTTGCTCCTCTTGATTAACAAGAGAAAAAGCTCTGTCAATGGAGGGTGGAGGATCCATGAGGAGCAACTGAGCATGAGTATTGGCATACGATTCATTCAAACCCATCAGAAAGTTCATTAGGTATTCATATTGCAAGAAATCAACTACAAACTTGGCACCACCGCAAGTACAACACGAACAAATAGGACGATACTGCTGCAATTTGTCCCATACAGATTTCAATTTTGTGAAGTAATGACTTACAGAATTCTGATATTGAGACAAAGTTGCAAGTTGACGCTTCAATTGAAAAATTTGTGGCCCATTGCGTATCTCAAATCGCTCTTTTAGATCAATCCAAATGTCACGAGCAAATTCAGATTAGAGAATGCTACTAGAAATCTCTTTGGAAACTGAATTGAGGATCCATGCTATAACAACATTGTTGTTACGGATCCATGCAAGCAATAAGTCGCCAGAAGGATGAGTGATAGTACCATCGATAAATCCCAATTTGTTCTTGACAAAGAGAGTGATCATTATTGATCTGCTTCACCAGATGTAATTTTCTTCAGCGAGTAGTTGATTGACGAGGACAAGACCAGTATTGTCCGTGTGATGAAGATAGTAAGGGCTAAGAACAGAATCAGTTCCAGGCAGAGAAGAAGATTGCGAGATCGATGATGAAGAATTTGGTATGACCGACGAAGCAACCAAAGGATCAACCGTGGACGGAGCAACTGGTGGATCAACGGGGGGCAACTCATCAGTTGGCGGCATGATGAAAAATCAAGAACAATCAAGAAGAGTTTTCACGCGAAAGGATTTAACATCTGATGCCATAATAGGAATGAGTTAAAGGACAATTACTTATTCTCATTAAAGATTAAAATGATACAGTCATCCTTATATATACATAGATGTCATGGAAATAATATGACAAATAACTACCTACCATACAACTAACTGAAATAATATACTTAATAATTACCATGTGAAGAGTCCTGAGTAAATAAAAATACTTGTAACTTACTTAGAAATGAAAAGCTATAAAATGAAAAAGACTAGCAAACTAAAAGACTCCTAACTTGATAAATAATTAAAAAGCGTAGCATATAAAAAAACCCTAAGCAAAAGATCAAAAGATTAGAGATAAAAGCCAACAAAGTCGCTATGTTCTCGGCTAATAAAAATGGAAACATTTTGACTAAATTTTGATTAGTTTTGACTCGTTTCGATTGGAAAGTGCTCAGCTAGACTCTTCATGACTTATCTTGACTTGTATTAACTTAACTTAAATATATAACTATTGTTGAACATATGAAAAAATTTATATTATGATAGCTTGGGTAGAGAATAATATTTTCGAACATCACTTCTCTTTAAATTTTAATGATGATATTATTTGAGTAGAAAGTTAAGTAAACATAGATGGTAAAATTGAAATTTTCAAAACATTCAAAAGATGGTATATACCTCTAGCTACTTGAAGGACCAAATCATCTATTTAGTCTTTTTTTATTATTATTTATTATAAAAAACCCATTCTCTTTTAACTCATCAAGTAATTATCCATTTAAATTTTCATTTTAAAAAGGATAAAATATAATTGTCTCATATTTGGAACATTTTCCTAATTTCATTCCTAATATTTTAAAAGTTTTAATGTATGATGTGATAACTTTTTTTAATTAAGTGCTTACCATAACTAGATGTTAAAAGAAAATGACTATTTATAACTTTTTAAATAGTAAATTTTCTAAGGTTGCCAATTGTTGAATATACCAATATTTTGATGAGCTATTTAGGGTCAAATATATATTTTTATAACAGATCATATTAATTTAAAAGATAGAGTATTTTTAACTTTAAGTTCTACAAGAACTTAATTGAAAAATAAATAAATTTTTAACAGATGAAATCAGAACTAATAGAAACAATGTCATAATTTTAATTGAAGACATTTCCTTTCTTATTTTACCATCAATTGAAAATGTTTGTTTTCCCTCGAAAAGTCACTGTTTACAAGGATGTAAAAGTAATTATTTCAAAGACAACGTCAAATAATAGAATTCAAACTAGTTTTATAAGTATTTTAAATTTTCACCCTTTTTTTTAGAAAAATATTTTAAGAACACTAAGGCAAAATCTATAATATATATATAAAATAGGCTACACTAGATAAATTCTCTCCCTTTCATTTTTAGTTCACTTTAATTACTTTACTTAAATATATTATCTGTAGTTTATTATTTTTTTCTTGCTCGTTTATTATTTTTATTTAGTTAAATAAATATCAATTAAAAAAGTTAAAATAATACTATAGAGTATAATTTTATGTTTTCATTTTACCATTTTTCTATAGGGTCACATTTGTCGTTACTTTTTTTTTTCTTTTAAAGTAGAAAGATCATTTGTCTTCTAAAATTCATTGAGACCAAAATGAAGCATTTAAGTATATGTAATTATATATTTCAACTTTATTCTTTTTAATGTTTTCATCTCTAAAACTGAATAAGCCTTTCTGATTTTTCAATAAAATTATCAATAATTGTTTATGGTATAAACAAATAATTGAATAGTCTCTAAGTTTTCCAACAAATCATTTATATATGTTATTCTTAAGAAAATTATTTATAAATGTGGTGATTTAAAATTATTTATAGATGGGTGAGTATAGCTCAACTAATAATGACAACTATCTCTAACTAAAATAGAATATCGTGAGTTCAAATCTCTACCTTCATATATTATATTAAAAGGAAAAAAAAAAGTAGAAATTCATGCGCATTGCATGTTCAAATTTCTTTACGATATGATACCAACATACTACCTCTATTAATATATTGAAAATTTTCATATTACATCCATGGTTTAAGATTACATACCACTTGATTTTGAGTTGGTTTAATTTGATCTTCATAATTTTAAAAAGCATGTCTCTAGTATATCTATGTTCGTTATTACCGGATGTTAATTGTTTCCTTATATGACACAATTTCTTTCTTTTTTTTTTTTCAAACGTGACAGAGAGGTGATGATTTGATATAATATCCATTAAAGTTAAATTAGTCGATTGCATTAGGTCGTATTAAAATTTGAATAAGGTAAAAGATAGAGATAATTGGATAAGTCCATCTATGAAGAAAATGATTTTTTTTAGTACAACAAATCGGGAGTACGAGAGTCTGAACTTTCAATTTGAGAAAGAGTAGGTATCAATTAGCATTGAGATATGCTCATGTTAGTCATGAGAAAATGAGTTTTATAAAATAAAAAAAATGCATGAGTCATAGATTATGGTTTTTGAAAATGTGTAGCAAAACCTTTCTTTGGACGACTAATTTTCTCAATTTACTCAATTTCATCGAACTTAAACTGGTTAAAGTGTATATGTTCGATTAAAAAGTGAGGTTGGAATTCCTTACCTATAACATGTCATTGTACTAAATAAATATATATATATATATATATATATATATCTCTCTCAATCTACTAAGTTTCAACTCACTTAAACTAAACAATAAGCTTGTCATCTCATAATCTTTCTACCATATCCAGAGAAACATGTCATCTCAGGAAATTAATAACATTGGTTAATAGCAAAGTTTTAAATATATCAACGTATTAAATTTTTATCGACATGTCGACATTTTCATATACCCATACGTTCAACATTAACTTGAGGGATAAATTGACATTTCCATGGTATTATAAAAACATGGACAAAATATGGACAATATCAACAAAATATCAATAATATTGATATGAATCATTTTTAACTTATTTATAAATTGTGAAATACTTATTTGTTAATTTAAATATTTTTTACGATTTTTTTGTAACCTTTATAAAAATATCCATGATATTTTATCAATTCAATTACCGCTGAACTATGTTTGTTTTAGTTAATACATCGTTAAAATCATTCCAAAAACAAAAAATGAAAAAAAAAAGTTTTTAACCAATTATTGAAGCTAAGCGGAAATTGTATTAGCAAAAACTAAGAGGGGCCACTTGGCAAAATAGAAAAGGTGTTCTTTTCTTTTTTTTNAAAAGGTGTTTGAATTCTAAATTCATGACATTTTCATTAGACGGTGATGCTGACGCGATCACTCACGTAGTTATTACACCGCAACTGAAACGCAGTTATAGGCCGTATGATCTTAATCTGGGCTCAGAAATATCATGACGTGGAGCTTTATGGACCACGAGATGGAAAGTGGGACGCACGTGACTTTTTGAAACCCTTGGGCCCCATTTCTAACTGATCATCTGCCGAAGTTGAGTGCTGACCCCTTCGCTCCAAATTGTAATTTTAATATGTTTTTTTTAATATTTTAATGCATTTTTCTCTTAATTTTGAGGTTAAATTATGATCTTTAAATTTAAAAGTTGTACAAATGTCTATCAACCCTCAATCTTCGTCTCCCATGGACTCACAAATTTTTAAAAGTGATCCATAAATTGTGTGAAGGGCAAATAAAGTCGAGATCTATAATATATATAAGTGAGGATAATTATTCTATTAATATGAGATATCTTAAGTGAAACAAAAAGAAAAGCCAAATTTATGTCCAAAGTGGACTATATCATACATAGTGAAGATGTGGGGGTTTTTTGTTCACCATGGTCTAAATTTAGCTGTGTTGGTGAAATCTTCAAAGTCCAAACAAAAAAAAATGGATGAGCCTTACAGCCATACAAAACTATGGATGGATCCACAGATAGGATAAAAATTGCTTGAGTGGAGACGATTGCTATCGAGTAGAGTGGTAGACTGATGATAGGAAGGATGTAACTTTGTTTGAAGGGAGGGAGAGGAGATTAAAGGTGCGATGGTGTCCAACACCAAGTATATCCCACAATGTGATACGTGGTTGTGATCTATCTATGCCTGCTCGAACTTTGAATAAGAGCAAGCTTTTATTACCACCACAATGTGATTTGTGATGACACTTTGTGGGTGGAGGAATGACTATTCAAAGGCAAGATTCAACTAGTACTTTATTCTCGAGGGGAGGATTGTTAGAATTGCAAACAAAGTCCCACATTGATTAAAGAAGATTCATGGTATATAAGTAATGACAATTATCTTTATTCGTATAAGACGAACTTTTAGGTGAAACCAAAAGCAAAGTCATGAAGTTTTTTGTCCTTAACAAGATAAACTAAGAATATACTAGATAAAAAACTAAAAGTTTAATGATCTATTAAACACTTTTTAAAAATTAGAGGCTTATTATATATAACAATGAAAGTGTAGTGATTTATTAGATTTTATTTTTATATATGGTTTAGAGATTTATTAGACACAATTTTGAAAATTTAATGACCCAGACCAACGAGATAGAAATAAGAATGAGCGAATTAAAAATTTTAATTTGAAAATGTATTTCATTTATCTACTCCATTAAAATCAGCCTATTTTATTGTGCTGCATTATCAAATTATAGTCATTCAACATGTCACTTAAATATACAAGTAATAGTGTTGATATTATAATCAAAATACAAATTTAATTAAGTTCATAATTAAAACTTCTAAAATCTAAAAATTAAATACAAAATAATCATCCAAACTAAGAAATAGTTTGGTGGTTGGACCAAACCATCAAATGGGCTTATTGTGAATTAGTTTTGGAAGCCCATGGGCATAGTTCGCATGGAATTGTGACCAGATTTATCTCAATAACCCATTAGAATTTTGTTTGTACACTGATGTGATGCTATTCTCAATATACTCTGATACCTATATCGAACAAAGATTTTAGTTGAGTTGTGTAAAAGATACCTTGTGTCTCCGACTCCTTATTGGGTTGGTTCGGATGATCAGTTTGATCAGGCCCGATCGAGTACTCCAACCCAGATGGCTTGATCTAGATGCCTCGATCCATGTCACTTCCTTGATCTTACTTCAGGTGAACCTGGTACAGTAATTTCATAGCAAGATATGTCTACATCGAAATTGTTATGACTTCAAAAAGGAGTCTAATTCCACCCGAGGTGCCTGTGATAATTTTTGTTCCAATCTGATAATTTTTTGTGGGAGTTTCTAATTATCCAACCTAGACGTCCTTATTATTATAATTGTTTAGGCTTCAGAACGTGCAAGATACATAGACCTCTTGATATCTACTGTTGTGGTGCATTAGTTTTTCAAATCAAATCATATAATTAATTAACTCCTAAAATTTTAGGATGTAGTTTCATTTGATTCACTATTGTTTTTTAAAACCAAAAATTAAATAGACATTTTAATGAAATTATAATATAATGCAAATACAGTATTTAAAATAATAAAATTTGTAACAAATATAATTTAGATGCAACCTCGCTCTCTTCATTTTTTTTAGTATAGTAAAAAATATATAATTTAAAATACAGTGAAGTTAACTTCAATAATTGTTTAAGATATATATCATTGATTAAAATATTTGAGTTTCGAATCCTCGTCTAAAATAAAATAACAACACTAGAAACTGCAAATTTTTATTTTTTTATTTTTGAGAACAAACAAAAATAGTTATAATTCTGGAGATTACAGTGCTGTTTGGGAGTGTTTGGATAAACTAATTTTCTACTTTTATAATTAAACCATTTAAAAATCTTTTTTTAGTAATTGCTTTTGTCGAAATTATTTTTTCCCAAGAGTTTATTCTATAGAATTTATTTGTTTAGAATGCTTTTTTCCCTTCAAAATCATGAAACTACAAATAGTTTCATCGTGGATATAATAACTTTTTATTTTATGAGTGATTAATGAGTTTTTCTTTAAAATAATTTCAAAAATAAGAACAAATCGTAACAGTAATTTATAATTTAACCTTCTAATAAGTAATAAATTTGGTTAACTTTTGTTATGTGATAGAAATCGATCAAAGAAATGGACCTCTTCAGATCAGAGAAGCCCAACCAAGCAACGACGGAAGGAAGATCAAATTGACCAGGGTTCGGTCCTAACCCCTGCTCGACGCCGAACAGGACGCGGCCCATTGGTCGGGCCTACCTTCCCTCCTCTCCCATTGGTTGAGATGTCCCGATCCATAAGTCCCTGTGATCCAACAACAAAGAGTTATGTGGGCTCAACTAGAAGGTTATAGAATACAAGAATATCTATAAATAAAGTTACTGACTAAACCTTAGAGGTAAAGCAAAAATACCCTAATTACTTTACTATAAAATTTAACATATGAACATTAAAAAGTTCAAGTTTTGATAATATCTTTGAACTTTCACATATTTGATATGTCTAACTAGTCGGGGTAATAATTGACAATTGAAGTATGCTAAGCATCTAAAAATCACTCTACCTCATATTGAGTTGCTTGTTGTTGCCATGTGGCGTTGTAATTAACAATAGTTAAGTTTTACCAATCTTTTTTCGTTCATTTTCAATTTGTGAAAGGTAATAAATATATTTTTTTTCTATTGAGAAATATGCTCAAATTGTTTTTTTATTTATGGACGAATTTGTAATTTAACATGGTAACTAATAAGGAAGGTTTTAAAGGTTTTATTTTTGAATTTTGTTAAAATGACGATGAAGATATAGTCATAGATATTTCTTTTAAAATGGTAAAAATAAAAAATTAATAATAAATATTTAAATTAATAAATAAATATTTTATCATTATTAGTTAAAAATTATTAATATTAATAATATGTTTATATTTTATCGATTCTTTTACCTTCATTCTTATGTTGTGCCCCATATAAGATGTGATGAAAATATGGATCTATTCTTTTTCAGTACAACAATTATAAAAATTAGAAATCGAATTTTTAGATATTTTAACGGTCGAGGCAATAAAATAATATATAAGAAATACGGTAAATATTTTTTTTTTTTTTTTTTTTTAAAAATTTGACCTGAGAAATAAGGTAAAACTTAAAAGTATTAAGTTCGGAAAATCTGCGGCAGAAAATAATCAAGTTCGCGTACCACTAACAATGGCCGCTACGAGCATCGGAGCTCTGTGGAGTCTCAGAAGAGCAGCTCAAGCTTCGAGTTTCCGCATTCCCCTTGCCCTAAACCTCTCCTTCCACCAGGCCCGTTTTCCTCCTTCGCCGTCTTCTCCTCCGGGGTCGTCAGGTCTCGATTCCCTTTCTTCTCCATTGTTTCTTCTTCTACAATGCAAAATCCTCTGAATGCAATTACGAAACTATGAATTGTTATTGATTAGTAGGCGCATTTTTTCTCCAATTGCCCTGTGGTAGCTCACTAAGATCGAAATTGTAGAACAATTAGTTTTAGTTCGGGAGATAATAACCTTTGGATTGGGAATCAATTGGAAGTAAATTTCCATTTTTTTAAACTTATCTATGATTGCTTAAATTCCATTTTGAATTAATGGCATAAAGGGTGAGCATGATTGACGATTTCCATAATGTTCCTTGGTCTCTACTGCATCAAGTGCTTCTGCAGCGTATCTGCTTTTGTAGTTTTATTTTTACTCTAGGGTCTCATTCAATTGTGAAAGAGCACTTGAGCTTGCAGGTACCCAAGGGGTGCCTATGAGCTATGGGGTTCAAGCTTCCAAGTTAAAAACTTAATAATTTAAAGTCCACGTTGTCTCTTCGAGTCGGTCTTAATAGTGGCCAAAACTTCCCTAGAACGACATGAGTATAATGCAAGGAGTGAGACCTTTTGATACCTTAGATATCACAAAAAAAAAAAACATAACAAATTATGAGCAACGTAACCTTCGTTTGGCAAAAAGTACTTCCTGCCTGTCTCCTACACCTATCAAATCCTTGAATTATTTCATTGTGGAAATGTAGTAAGAATGCAATTTATAACTCTAAAAATAATACATATTGTACGTGGAATGGGATAAAGGCTCATTTGTACTTCTTCTCGACACAGTCCTTTATGGTAACCCAAATATTGTTACTTAAATGATTCAATATTTGCATGTTAAGAGTCCACCCTATACTGTTTCAGGAATATGTCAATTAGTGCAAGCTGTAAAAGGAGACATTGATGTTTTACTCAACGGAGTAGGAGATAAAGGTGTTATTGTAGATGTGAAGCATATTCTTGTGATGGTATTGGTTATCAAAAGAAATCCTTCCTTTCCCTTCTAATTTGATGAATTTTGTATAAAAACAGCAATACGATAACCCTTTTGTCTCTTAGTTGTGAGGGATGATTCTGATTCTTCACTCTTTTGGTTTCATTTAGGCCAAACGTTCATTGTCAAGACGAGAAGTTCTCCATACGAACTTTCTCACCCCACCTGTGGTGAAAGAGTCAATGCTAGCTATACAAAAACTAGCTGACGTGAAAGCAATAGCTCAGGGAGGATACCCAGAGGTGAATATAAAAGTTTTGCTTCTCTCTTTTTTATTTTTTAAGTTGGGGCTTGGGTTTATGAATCTAAGACCTCTTGCTGATACCACACTTCTTTCAAGTTGACCAAATGTTTAGGCAGAGCGCTGCCGGATTTCTGTTGGGCATGCAGATGAACTAACAAGTGATCCAGACATAATTTCGGCATTGAGGTATCTTTCTTTAATCTTCTGCATTAATCCATTTTATCTTAGCTTTGGAAAAATCAGTTGTTCTTTTGTTCTTTCTTCTTCTTAATATAGTTTTCCTTCCCAGTATCACAGGAAATTTTACGTTTCACCCTTGCTCACACGGGGACTTCCTTGGATCAATTCTTGGTACAGGAATTGCTAGGGAAAAGCTTGGCGATATCATACTCCAGGTATCATTGCATTCAGTATTTACTTTGTATCCATTTGAAGTATAGTTACAACTGTCTGTTCTTATTCTTTGTGCACATTGCTACTTTCGGTTTCTTTTAAATGACTTGTGTTCTTTGTTTGAATTTGACTCATCAAGTATTATAAATGCATTACACTTTGGCTCTCTGCATTTGGTTCTATAATGAAAAAGTAGAATTATCTTTAACAAATCCCAAAAACGGATGGTAAAATTTGTGTTTCGGGTTATCATGCTCTGCCACCTGACTGTGTCCAGAACTTTGATCTGAAATGCTACTTCTTAAAATCTATGTTTCACTCCATCCACGTGGAACAAAACTTTATGAAAAAAATTACGCTACAATGTCTAATTCCTTGCCTTGTCTATATGACTATATCCACAAGTACCTTTGTGTATATCTTTTAGATTTTTTATCCAAAGCAGCAACAAGGTTATCGTGAGCCATGTTTCTTTTATTCTCTTATTGTTACCATATTTTCAGGGAGAAAATGGAGCTCAAGTAGTACTTGTTCCAGAACTCGTCGACTTCCTTATATCGTCACTGCGCAAGGTAGTGTCATTGTCCTGGGTGATTGCTTCTAACACGATGACACAAAAATTAACACAAGAATGAAATATGTTCTTCCTCTGGGTGCATTTCTCGTGTGTTTAAACTATAAATACATATTTTGGTGAAGCCTACATAGCCTAATAGATACTCAAACTATTTGTATATTTGCTTCATTGATATCTTTATTTGTTATCTTTTTTTTTTTAAATGTAATTATTTGTTATGGCATTCTTAATTTCAGGTTGGTAATGTCACAGTTTCTTGTACGAGGATTCCGTTGACAGCTCTTGATTATGAACCACCAAAGTATGAAGTTATATCAGTGATTTTCATATTGGTTTCCATGTTTATTTTGATGTACTATTTTATTTTCTCCTTTGCAGGACTAAGACATTTAACACCATTGAGGCATCTCTTAGGGTGGATGCTATAGCAAGTGCTGGGTTCAAGATTTCACGGTCCAAACTAGTGGATTTAATCAGGTACAACGGCTTCTACTAACCAACTGATCTTTCACATTGCTATCATTTGTAGAATAGAATGAGTCAATCATGAACTTTGGTATCTTATTGAAAAAATGGTGATGTTGTTTCTCCATTGATCAAGTATTTCAATTTTTAGGAAATATCATGATCATCCAAGAAGAAGGGTTTCAATTTTTTTTTTCAAATGAATGATTCGAAGAATATTTTCTAAGTTTCTACCCTGAAAAATAAAGGAATAATTTATAACAATTTTTGGTTTTTGTGTTGTTGATTCCTAAGCATAGTGTTTCCTCTCCTCTACTGCCTATTTTAGTGGAGCATAGTTGTCTTAATCATCGGTTACACCTTTTGCTCAATATTAAAATGGGCAATTAAAACATATGAAGTTACATTAAACTGGGTATACACAACAAACTCTCATAATAATGTAATGCTTTGCTTATATTCTTTGTTGAATTACGGCATCGAAGTATTTGTAAGTGGTTAAAACGTGCCATCATATGGTAGTGAATGATAATAGATAACTTTCTCAAAGTTTCTGGGGAATAGGGTGTAGCAATGTATTATCTTCCATTTCTTTTGTGAAAGTACATGAACCTGAAGTTGTTATATGAGCAGCAGTGGTGATGTTCGTGTCAATTGGACACCGGTTACAAAAAATGGAACCACACTGAAGACTGGTGATGTTGTTTCTGTTAGTGGTAAAGGCAGACTAAAGGTGAGCTTTTCAGCTCAATGGAAACTGAAACTAGTTGCACCGAGTTTATATATTTGCTAACTTAGCATTCCTGACTTCTGGTTATTTTCCTCATATTCAGATTGGAGAAATAAATTCTACGAAAAAAGGGAAATTTTCTGTTGAGCTTATCAGGTACGTGTAAGCTCTGGCGTTATTGGATCGTTTCGAGTTGAACCAAGTAAGATATCAGTAGCAAAAGCTCCCTCATGAACATCATGATTCCTTCTTTGGGAAGAAGGAAGGTAAGTCACTGTTCAACATGACACGAACCTGATTGTACATAAAATCTGAACATCCATTCATCCATTCTTAAAAATTTTGCATTTGGAAAATTTATCTCTTCACATTTCTATGCCGGGAAATATTGGTTCTTTTGTCTTTGGGATGTGTGATTTTATGTCCCTGGAATGGAATTTATTATGCAAATTAATGTTGTCAAAGGGAGGGAATGTAAATACAAAAGTTATAGCTTCGCAGTAACTATTTGTAGATCCAATGATATTTGACCTATTTCCATCCCGTAATATGCAGTTATTAATGTATATTGGTTGTTGTACAACTATCAATTTTTGTTAATTACTGATTTAGTTTTCAAGTCAATATGTTGTTTGATAATATTTGATTCCATTTTCCCCTGTCTCGTACCGTATCGAACAAGAGGTTATGTGTTCAAATTCCTGAAATATCATTTTCTTGCAGATTAGACACTTGTTCGTTCTTATATTGATTTTTAAACCCATAAATGTTAGTTTTGGTATCCCAACTTATCGGCTTAGGCTTGTGTTGGTGATTTAATATAGACAAAGAATTTTTACAAATTTGAAGCAGAAGTGATGTACAAAACTGAACTCTGATGTTAAAATAACACAAGAGTATCCATTATTTACTTTCCTTACAATACTTCAAAAGCGAAAGCCAGTACAACTATTCTAGTACAAACAAAAATGCTATTGCTTCAATTTAATCAATGGCAGAGGGAGGGAGAAAACAGGGGAAACTTACTGAATGGAACAGCAGACTTGAATGTAATTATAAAAAGTAGTTCCTCATTTCAGATTTCTGAGAAGGAATTGATCGTCTGGAACCCATGTTTATCAGGCAGTGGACCATTTCCTGGTCGGATTGAAATTGCCACCTCCAGCCCTGAAACGTTGATTTACATTTGAATCGATAGTATAAAATTAGTAAATTTGCGTTACATCGGTCCAGTAAACTTCCTATTACTAACATTTACAGAAAGTTGATGACAAAGACCAGCTTGACGATTCCTTGGAACTTTGTAAGTAGAAATGTCGAATTTGAAAACTGGGAAGACAGTTTTCACAGAAATCTTTCAGCCAATTGGAATTCCTCTGGAAAATTTCTCACAAACTAACAGCAAGCAAAAGCAAAAGGTAGAACCTCGTTACCTGCTGCTTTTGCTGCTACAGCTTCTTGATAGACATCTGTGATGAACAATATTTCTGATGGCTTGTCCACTCCCAAATACTCTGAAATCTCAACATAACTGCTTATTTCTCTTTTGTTCCTGAGATCCAAGTGCAGTTCCATGTTTGTGATATGAGTATGATTAAAACATTGAAAAAGAAAAACAGCCATTGATTTACCCCACAGCAGTGTCAAAGAATCCTGATAAATATTTTCTTAAATCACCATAATTAGTCTTCCCAAATATAAGCCTTTGCGCCAACCTGCTCCCGCTCGAGTATATGTAGACCTATAATGCCAGAAATGAAAGAACATCAATTCAAATATTGGATTTTTGGATTGAGAGAGATTTGAAAAAGATTTTGATTCCATTAGTAATAAGGATTCAAAATTGGTATGTTTCAAAGGTTGGGTTGTTCAGCCATTAAAGCAAGATGTGAGTTGGGTTCTAAACATTGTTAGATAGTTCAGTCTATATCCGATGTGGGAGTTAGAGCTTCAGGAGGACCTTCCCTGGCTAGTCCAAATAGCAACTTGTCAATCCATGTGACATTCACTTGTTTTTGCATCAAGTGACCGGTTTTAATGAAAATCGAGATGGGGGAATGGAATGTAAAATCAAGATGGGGGAATGGAATGACCTTAACGCCCAAAGCATGCCATCTCGCGAGAGACTCTGGCACGTCATCGAAAACTACCCCCTCTAATTCATTGCTTGAAAATCCAGTTCTCCATATGTGACCCTGCATAGCTAGAAGTCAGCTAACTCAGAAAATCTGCTAAATGAATAGCAGTAAGATGAACTCAGAAAATCATTTTAGTTGCATACTTGGAGTTGTTTCAAGGCAGTTATCTTGCGGTCAGCTTTTATCATTGCTTCAACATTAGCAACCAATGCTGCAATGACTTCCTCTTTCCCAGCATTATCAGCAGGAATAGGCACAGCTCCATCAACACCATTTTTCAAGTCATCTTCAACCTGAACACATTTTTGTTGATAATTACAAAGATGTCCATTCCTATGGCAACAATTGTAACTGTATTTACTGTACGTCCAGTTGTCGAACCAGAAGCATCGATTGGTTTGACTACGAGATGCAAATCCATGTAGGATGCTTGCCATCAATGACATAGTCATTTATCAGAAAAATTTAGGGTATGTTTGGAAGTTGCTTTAAGAAAATACTCTCTTCTCTATTTAAGAACTATCATTGAGCTAACAAAGAACAACAATCTCCAGTTAAATACTGTAAATGGAACATAGACATTCTACAGATTGCAACATAATCAAAAAACTGTTGAACCGAAATATCTTACTTGTGAACGCAACAACTTAATGTCGTCTTGAGCTTCTGCTGTGTCGTATGCTAAAATCAAATGCTTTGCGACATTATCACGAGCATATGGAAAGAGTACATCAGTAACAAAAGATATTGGAGTAGTAGTCCCTTCGATATCAAGAACTACGCACCGCTGCATCCAAAAATATAAATGAGAAACTAACTGCAATCGAAAGGAAGACCAATTGAACTCAAACCATTAACAAAAACCTGCAGCCCAGAAATGGCGTGCCTAAAATGAAAAACTAAAAGAAAGAAATCTTTAGCTTCCCAAGAAATCTTTAGCTTCCCAATTAAGTAGTAGAATGCAATTTAACATTAACTCACTGGTAATACTTCGTTTCTATTATCTAAACCTTGAGCCCTGGCCTTCACAGAAACGTCGATGCCTGCATTATTTCTCGAATTTCCTTTGATTCTCTGAGTCGGACCCTGAGTCGGAGAAGACTAATCAATGCCTAGTCGATGAAGCTTAATAGCAGCATCAAAGAGATAGTGATACAATCAGCCTGTAAGATTTAAGTTATTGATTAAACTGAAACCAAATGCTAGAGCAAGACAGACCCAGAATCAATATCTTGAAATTTTATGAAACTTCCTTTCATCATCTTCAAAGGAACTTCTTATTAGAAGTATCTTATCAAATAGAAGGGGATTGATAAGAAAAAATTAGTTACAGACTTATAGTGCTGAAGCAAACTTGAAATGGTACCTTCATAGAAAGAGGTGTGCAATCAAAACAGTTTGGAGAGTTATGTGGATATGGCTTCGGAGGTGATGAAGATAAGATAGACCCACCATGAGATAACACATACATATCCTCTGGCACCATTCTCTCCTTCTGAACACCTATTTGCAATCCAACAAATAAGAAAATGGAGAAACAAAGGAACAAGCTCTCTATAATCTTATGCATGGAGTTTAATTGTATAGTCAAAAGAGTGCTGTTAGAAGAACTAAACGAGGAAGCCATTAATTAGAGCAAAAACTTACCCAGAACTCCTAAAAATTATCCGAAACATTCTGAAGAAACCAAGAGCAATCATGGAAAAAGCTGCCCAAAGGAAGGGCAATACTCTCTAGAAGTCATCCTAAACATTGCCCCGAAAGTAAAGAAAAGGAAAGCAAAGACAACTGAAAGCAGAGTGGACGCAGAAGGATTTGCCTTAACAACAGAAAATTCAACCAAACAGAAGACAAGAAAATTGGGGAAACCTCGAAAATCACTTTTCCACTAGGTAAACAAATTCAATAAGCTCGATTGGATGCAATTCGAGTAACAAAATGCCCATAAATCGTAAGAAGTAAAACAAGGAACAGAAGAATCGAAAAAGAGGGAGAGAGAGAGATGGAGAAATGTCCACCAGAAGCCGCCATTGCCATTAGCTGTTGTCTTTTGGGAATGGAGTAGCCGTGAACCTTGATGGCGATGAAACCGCTGGCGCCGGTGCCGGAGACCCATCGGAGGCCCTGGAATTGGCGGCAGAGCTCCGATAACAGAGCGTTGGTGTCGTTCACGGCCGTTCTCTCCAAATAAGCCTGAAAAGTTGTAGCCAACTTCACTCCATTGACGCCCACAGCTGATGCAATTGCCATTTGAGTGATTCACAGAGAGCAGAGAAGAAGGATTGAGAATGGCTATAAATTATCCATAATTTTTTAAAAAATATTTTCATAATTTTGTATTAAAAATATTTCGTTGTGTATAAAATTGGTGTCATGATTTTGTAAATAGAAACTAAAATTAACATATTATTTTTTGCCAATTCGATCATTAGTTAAACACCTATTTCTCATCAGAAAACTGTGAATTCGAATATTTACCTAGTATCAAATCACGTTAGGCATAAATGCAAACATATATAAAGTAAAAAGATCAATTTTTACCATGAACTTGAATAAGCGTGTTGCATTTCACCTAAAATTTTAAAAATGATTGCAATATTTACTATTTAATAGACTTCCATTAGAAGAATGGTTGAAAAAAGTACTATCATATTTGTTAAATAGTTATGAAACATATAATTAGTATGAAGTGGATAGAATTCATACAGAAATGACATTAGAGTTGATTTTATTTTAATGTTATTAGTATTAACGGAATTATTTAATGATTGTTTTATTTGAATTAATCAAACTTAACTTGAGAAAAGTTAAATTTTTGTTAAATAAGTGGTTTTTTTTTGTCATTTTTATTTTATTTTTTCCTTTGGTTTGTGTATAAATTAATTAATAGGTAAATTAACAAAAATTAAATAGGGGGTAAAAATTACAACAAAATTTATCTAAAACTTAGGGTTGAGTCTGTAGAAATTGAAAATTCATTGTGAAAATTAAAACAATTTGATGAGTTTAGGGTAAAAATGGTTTCTTCCACTATAAGTTTACATGTATTTGTTATACACATCCAAATTAAGTAATATTGAAAACTTTTTTTTTTTATAAGAAGTAATATTGAAAACTAAACTATAATAAATCATTATGCATTTTTTTTAAAAAAATCATCATGAATATTAGTTTATTTAATATAAATGTTAAAAATTATTGTGAAGCAAATACTAAAAATTATGATTTTATACGTACATAATTAGTTTCTTCAAAATAAAATATGATTTATGTCAACAATTAAATAAATAAAATAAAATCTAAATGAATTATCCATGCAAATTCAGGTAAAAGATATTAAAATTTAAAATATTTAGTAAAGGTTTTTTTTTAAAAAAAAATTAGATTTGTTTTTATATAATAGTTGAAAGAATAAATTTTCAAAATTTAAAAGTTTAATTAAACAAGAAATATATTTTTTATTTAAAAATAAAAATAATATCTCTTCTATCATAAATAAATAGGAAAAGAAAAATATATCAATTTACAAGCTAGAGGTTCGAATATAGGACGAGGGACTAGAAGCTAAATAGTACGCCAGCAAGTATAGTATATATTACTAAATATCCTTGGTTCCTTCATGGATCCGCCTCGTTAAGAAAAACACATTATTTTTTTAAAAAAATATTCCAATAGACTAAAAGAGACCTATGACAAAAATAAGATTTAAATCACTCTTGTTCCAATATGACTATTTTAGACCCAATTATGTACACCAATTTCGAATTAAGTAGTTTTTTTGTCTTTATTATTGATTTTTATTCATGAAATAATCACCTCGTTTGTTTTGCTCTAATTCACCTGTTTATTTAGTTATATAAGTTTCATCCCAACTAAAAAAAATAAAAATAAAAAATCATATTTTAGAAGCAATAATCTAAATCAAATGGTATTAGGTAAAACTTTTAATAATTTTTCTTTTGATACTAACTTTTAATAACTTATTTTCTATAAAAAAAACTTTTAATAACTTATTTAATAATAGTTTTGTTGCTGAGGAGTAGAGAAAAAATTATCAACATGAACGTAACTGAACCAATCAAGATATTTTTTACTTTCAGATTGAAGATTTGAATCTTATACCGTAATTCTGTGTTAGAATCAAAATAAAAAGTTAAAAGTTAACAAATTTGAGATTATGTCAGATAAATGACTAAATAAAAATTTTGATTGTTGGAATGTTTTTATTTTATTTTTATGTTTTCATAGATTAAACTTATTTACTTATCTTTTTTCCTTATCTTCTATTCCATTTAGAAACTAATAAAATAAAATAAAAAACCTCTCTACATATACATCTTTGTTTTTAAATATTGGCTAAGATTTTACTTTAAGCAACTCAACAAAGTATTATCTCCGACTAAGAGGTTGTGAGTTCGAATCTCCACCCTACATATTGTACTAAAAAAAATTACAAGAGATACCAACAAAATCATTATCAAACTATGCCGAAATATTTATTTTTAATTATTTCTTTCCATACTACAATTTCTAAAACCTTCCACTACACCAGAAGTGGAACATCGTTTACTTCATTAACAGATTGATCCATTTTGATCCATTTTGCATACAAAACGAGCAACACAAGACAAACGTTTTGCAAGGAGAGACCACAGATGTATCCGATCCACAAACCCTGCATTCAGTGTAAAATCAACAAAAGAAAATGAATATCAACTGTTACAATACCTCAGTAAATGGTCATCCTTTCAATTAAGGTCATCTTCAACCAAGGAATTGATTACTCTCTCCCTCCTATTCGTTACTGTCAATATTCTGTATTTATGTTTGTTTCCATCCTTGTATAACCAATTTGGTAGCAGACCATGTATACATGGAAATAAGATCATTGTAATAATTCCAATGGTGGACTATATAGCACCCACCTTCACCTTAATGCAAAAGTAGCAAAAAAGACATTTTCTCAAAAATCTTATTACTTTTAGAATTCTCAGTTGGTATCAGAGCTTGCAAAGGCCAACGCCGACATGGCAAACGAAGGATCCTTCGGCTCAACCATAAACAACTCTCAACAAGTCAATCCCCAATCAGCCATCAACATATCATTCGGTCACCCTCTAAGCACTGTTCTCACAGTAAAGCTTGACGACAAGAACTACACACTATGGAAAGGAATGGTCCTTGCGGTCTTGTGAGGGCAAAAGGTCGACGGCTATGTTCTCAGGACAAATACATGTCCTTCCAAATACACTACGACAACAAGTGACATTGGAACGTTAGAACCAGCACTCAAT
>NW_019104510.1:988549-1041038 GCF_001995035.1 Momordica charantia
AAAGCTGATAACTCTTTGTTCTACTTGGTCACTGCGAAACTAACCATTTTTATTTTAATCTATGTTGATGATATTCTTATAACAGGTAGTGATCAGTGCTTCATTGACCAATTTGTCTCTCGCTTGAATCAAGCCTTCTCTTTCAAAGATTTGGGGTCCCTATCTTATTTCCTCGGCATTGAAGTCCAACGCACACCAGCCGGTCTCCACCTCACACAGACCAAGTACATCACCGATCTCCTGGAGTGCCTTGGTTTGTCCCACATCAAGCCTTGCCCGACTCCTGCTGTGACTGGAAAACAACTATCGACCTGTGACGGTGATCCCATGCCTCATCCTACTCTATATAGAAGCACCATTGGCGCCCTCCAATACTTGACTCATACACGGCCTGAGATATCATTTATCATCAACAAACTCAATCAGTTCTTACAAAATCCGACCACTGTCCATTGGCAAGCTGTTAAGCGCGTTCTCCGCTACCTGCAAGGTACTTCTACCCATGGGTTGTTCTTGCAAAAATCCACGAAACTTCCTCTCATCGCTTATTCAGATGCTGATTGGGCATGTAACGTGGATGATCGCCGCTCTATTGCTGCACATTGTGTCTTCCTTGGGAGTTCCTTAGTTTCATGGTCCTCTAGAAGCAACATGTCGTTGCTAGATCAAGCACTGAATCTGAGTATCGTTCGCTAGCTCATGCTGCCGCCGAAATCAGTTGGCTTCAGTCCCTACTTACCGAAATCGGTCATTGTCCACCTAGCACCCCTATTATTTGGTGTGACAACACCAGTGCCATTTCACTTGCCGCCAACCCTGTGTTTCACTCTCACAGCAAGCATGTTGAATTGGATGTTCATTATGTCCGAGATAAACTACTAGCTCGAGCTCTTGATGTACGTTATGTACCCACCAATGACCAACTAGCTGATGGTCTCACTAAAGCACTATCCGAAAATAGGTTCTGTGAGCTACGAAGCAAACTCGGCGTGACTTTATCACCCACTCGTTTGAGGGGGGATGTTACAATACCTCAGTAAATGGTCATCCCTTCAATTAAGGTCATCTTCAACCAAGGAATTGATTACTCTCTCCCTCCTATTCGTTACTGTCAATATTCTGTATTTATGTTTGTTTCCATTCTTGTATAACCAATTTGGTAGCAGACCATGTATACATGGAAATAAGATCATTGTAATAATTCCAATGGTGGATTATATAGCACCCACCTTCACCTTAATGCAAAAGTAGCAAAAAAGACATTTTCTCAAAAATCTTATTACTTTTAGAATTCTCAGTTCAACATACAAATTTGTATGAATGTAAAGTTATGAACATTCTGTGTAAAGTTAAATCAAGTCACCTTAGCATATAATCTAAGCTTAAACCAAAAAAGGATCGACATCATTACGCCGACGAGGTAGAACGATGACAAGTTTATGTATACAGCCAAGTGCTGCCAACCACAGCCTCTAGCCACCCCTGCAGTGCAGCTCAATGAGAATCATAAGAAAGAGGGCAGTTTGCTGAGAGGGGAATGAAGTTTTTTAGTACCGAACCGGATATGGCGCCTTGCACTGAGTCCAGCGTTATTGAGATAGCGAGAAGCGGTACCATCGAAGAGAACTCATCTGCAATTGCAGTGCTGTTGCTGAAGAAGCTAGCCCAGGTGGTGTGGCCAAATGCAAGTGCCAAAACAACTAGAAGAGGGAGGAGGAAAGAGAGCTTGAGAGTTGCAAACATGGCAGTTTTGGCCCTGTCAAGATTGTCTGCTCTCAACTCATTTGAGACCCTTGTACTGCCACAAATTGTCATTTGGTTGAGAAGAAACCTTCCATGAAACTGAGAAAAAGACCATGAATTCCTAGATGGAACAAAAAATGCTTGAGTGGCATGTCAAGCAAGACAAGCTCTATCAAATTGATAGAAAGGTGAAGGGACAAACGTATCAGGTCGGGTAGACTGAGATTGTGTCGACACTAGGTATATCATATGAGGTGGTCCGTGGCTGTGCTCTATCTTAGCGTGCTACAGGTATGATATTGTCCACTTTAAGCATAAACCCTCCTAGTTTTACTTTTCGTTTTGTCTAGAAAACCTCGTACCAATGAAGAAAATTGTCCTCATTCTACTCTAGCCAATATGAGACTTTGTTTGTCCTCCCAACAATTTTTTTCCGTGCCTTCCCAAACTAGATGTTGACAATTCAAATATGACACATTTTTCTTGAGGCATAGGAGAGAGATGATGCATTGGTATCCATTATCCAATATGAAGTACCTATGAAGGTTAAATTGGCTAATTATACTCGGATTTGAGTTGAGTAAGAAATAGGTTTAAATATTATTTTGATCTACTTTGACTCTGGTTCATTTTGGTCCATGTACTTTAAAAACGTTTATTTTGATCATTATACTTTCAACTTTTATTCATTTGTCTTTGTATTTGAAAGTGTTCATTTTGGTTCTTATATCCTTAAAAAAGGACTAATTTGGTCCTCTTTGTAAACTTTTAACACAAAGTTTATACCTAATGAAATCCTTTAATATAAATTTATGACTACATTTCATGAAATTTGGTGAGAGTGAAGTGTTATGCTAAATTTATAATAGAAAAAAATGAGATAAAAAATGAAAACTAAGAGGTAAAATTAGTCACTTTTTGGTAGTAGATGCATCGAAATAGACGTTTCAAAAGTATAGAGATTAAATGGACGTGTCAAAAGTTTTAAGACCAAAATAGACGTTTTGGAAGTACAGAGACCAAAATGAACAAAAATCGGAACTACAGATACCGAAATGGTGTTTAAACCAAAGAAATAAATAAGCTTGGGTAGGTTTTCAAGTAAATAATTGAGTTCTTTAAAACTAATCCCAAAAAGTGGCACATAAGAAAAACGATTAGGAGATTCAACTAAACTAGAAAGAACGTAATGAAACTTTTAAAACTATACAGACTAATAGAAACTAAAGTCAAAGCTAAAATGATAATTTGAACTTTCTTGTCATAAACAAACCTTGCTGCAGCACTGAGACCATAGGTGATCATGTAGGCAATGGTTTGTGTGTTGTCACTAAAGGATCAGAAAATGAAAATCCAAGTAAGAAAAATGCAAGGACTGTATTTGTATCAGAAGAACATGGAAAAAGTAAATTTACTTACCACATTGCTATTAGTGAAGTAGTCGTTTTCGGGTTCGGCATCAACCCGGCTAAGGATACCATAACCTCGACCGCCCAATACTCCAAACTTCAACCAGTTCGAACAACAGAGAACAAAAAGGTTTTCATGAGTCATGAACAAAACATGTGGGCGACTTAAAATTTTCAAAGTGTGCTTATCGGTCGAACTGTTTCTGTTAAATCACCAATCAACATTAAAAGCTTAAGTTGATGGATTACTGTAAATTGAAACTTTAACAGTTTCAAATATTCACAGTTGTTGTTCGATAAGTTAGCATTGAGGACATAGTGTTGGGGGAACTTACCACACCATTGCTGCAGAGGGAATAGCTAGTTTTAAGCTTGAAAAACTGTAGCTAAAAGCTTCTAATGAGAAGCCTTTCCAAGATTTCTCAAACCTCTTTGCTTTAAGTACATATATAGCCAAAATCAGGCATGAAATCCATAACGAGATCGAAGCGGTCAACGGAGCTCCCGTGAAACCGAGACGCGTCCAGTGAACCAAACCGTATGCGATAGCTATGTGGATGAGCATTGGCACTGCAGAGAAGAAAACCAGAGGCATGACAACAGATTGTGTCTGCAGAAACCTCAGGATGTTCTGCAGCAAGCCATATGCAAATAGTCCCGGGATGAGAAACTTCATGTACACTGCAGACATCGTCGAAATCTCGGGGTCTTGATGGAGCAAGACTAGCATTGGCTCTGTGTAAATCCACAGAATTGATACAATGATGGAACAAAAGAATGATAAGATGCAAGAGGCTTGAAGATGCAGCCCCATCTTCCCGTAAAACTTCCCACCAAACGCTTGCCCACAAAGCGTTTCGAGCGCTCCGCTCAGTCCTGTCTAAAGAACAAGAAGAAATTTTCATCAAAATGATATGGAAACCATCAGAACCAAAACAGATAAAAGTTGGCATTCTCATCTTATTTTCAACTCTCTCTAGAATTTAGAACAGATTTTACTAAGGCCATGTTGAGTTTTAGTGATGCTAATGAGCTTTGGATCAGGACAATCTTATGCTAACTGCAAGAAAATGGGCAACAGATTTTTTGACATCCTCACCTTAAGATCTGCTGCCACAGTTGCCTCATAATAGTTGAATACTCCATTTCTTATATGATATGTGCTGAAATGGAAATGTTAGAGATTATTACAATAGACCATACCAAGCAGGGGATCTTCTAATTCATCGGCCTTGTTTACTTTGAACTGCAAATTCCGTTCCTAATCGGAACTTCGATTGTTATGTCTAACGAGTCACTAGACTTTCAAAAGTTTCATTTCCATTTGTTAAAATTAATTATGATTTTATGCAAATGTTGTTAGTATTCTTAACTGAATGATGAAGTGGAATGTCTATTAAATAAACGTTAATTGATTTCACATGACTTGATAGGCATAATTCCCAAAAGAAATGGATAATTTGACCGATAGAATGACAAGTGCAATATTTATTTGTCTCTCATGTCATACCAAATCAATTAACATTTATGTAATAAGCATGTGACATAATTATTTAGTTAATAATGTTAGTAGTAGAAATTAGATAGAAGCACAATTCAAACCTCAAAGCTCAAACTTCAAAGTTCAGGGACTGAATCAATATAACCAACAACTTGGTAAAAATTAAATATATGTTTTAAGGAAAGGTGAAACAAACATCCAAAAGAAATTGCAAGGAACAAGGACACCACCATGTTTTCAAAAACATAAACTTAAAAGAATGAAATTATTAAGGCCTCGTTTGGTAATATTTTCGTTTCTATTTCTGTTTCTTTCTTTTTATTAAAGAAAAATAAATTGCAGGACTCCAATGTATACCAACTCAAGTATAACAAAACAATCATTTTATGAATATTTTGGAGAAAATTGGAAATGGAAAAAAAAATAAAAAACTTGTTTCGCTTGTTTTCAAAAAATTTTATACAATTTTGAAAATGGAACGTTCTAAAATACTTAGTTTTCTTGAAGAAAAATAGAAAGAAGAACGTTACCAAACAAGTCCAAAGATGTCAGAGCCATTTGGGGGCAAACTCCAAATTCAATTTCTTGTTATTTGTTAAGCTAACCCAGTTGACCAGCAAACATGACAGAAACCAAGGTAATCATGTAATACAAAACATTTGTGAGAATCATTGGAAGGGCAAACACAAGTTGGAGCTTTGATTCCTCCATGTCCACCACCACTACTCTCTTCCACCATCTCTCTTCTTTTGCTGCTGCACACCCGACCTCCAACAATGGCGCTCTACTGTAATCTTCCATCTCTTTCCCCATTTCCCATCAAGGTTGAAGAAATTTTCAATCAAACAGAAAGAGGATATACTGGCTTAAATGACCCTTTTAATCCTACCCTACTGGGCCTACTCTTTTGTGTTTGGTTCTAATTTGGTCACGTTTTAGAAAGTTGTGTGTGGTTTTAATTTGGTCCCTTTTAAAAAGCTTCATTGTGATCGTGTTAGATGCATAAATTTGGATGTACAAAATTACCCAATCTTCTAAAATGAAAGGAGGTTCTATTGTGTAACCTTTCATCATTCCACAGTTCGTTAGTGAAAACTAAGCCAAAAATACAATAAGAGAAATATAGAGAAAGTGTTGTAAATGACACAAACAATTTATACTGACTCTAATTTATTTGTTTGCATGTTTTAGATTAGTGTTTAATTTCTAGTAATGGTTAGTTTTTCAATTCTTAGGATAGTTTGCTTTTGTTTCTTAGCTGCACTCAGTGTAAGTCAATGAAAGGAATATGAAAAGCAAGATTGAAAATGAGAAGTTCAATGTAGAATGGTCTGATAATGCACGCTGATTGATTATAAGCTTTTTTGCCTTTGATGTCTGGTCAATGGAAATTTACACGATTTCTACTCTTGCGATAGTTAGAAAGGAAAGACACAATTCTTGCCCTTTTTCTATGGTGTTTTAAAGTAGTGTAGGATAGCTTCATTTTGCTAGTATTCCATGGCTGCCCTAGAAATTTAACCTTAGCATAATTTCAAGGGCTGAGTATCCCTTTCCAACTTGCCAGCAAGCTACTGACCTTAGAAAATCTACAAGAATTTCACCTCTTTAGAAACACTTCAGATAGTCAGTATTCCATATATCATTTTCATCTATCCTATCTTCATTTTACGTTTGGGGAGTTTTGTCCTTATTTATCCAATATCATTCACCAAGCGTTGAAGATAATGCTTCGTTTTAAGTTTGAGGGTGGGAGACTTCCATTTTATTGTAGCATTCATTCTTGTAATTCCCTTTGCAATGCATTCATTTGTAAAGCTATGCTAAATTAAGAGAGAGAAAAAACATTCCAAAGAGCTGCAGGGTCAGGAATGGCTAATAGCCCATAGCTATTAGCTAAAGTCAGTAGCAAGTTAGCAAAGATAGGAGAGTGGTAATCAATTTAAGAAAATAAGTTGGGGGACTTTTCAAAGGTTGCCAAGGGTGAGGGTGAAATGAAGTTGTCAGATGTGAATAAAACACCTTAGTCTTAGTGCAAGAGTTGTTTAATTCCTTTCTGGTTTGATGCTTGAGTAGATTGAGAAACTCTTAGCCACAGTAATGGATCATAGGCATTTGGTGAAGTTGTTAGCATGCATTGTTTTTCCATTCTATTGAGTGTAGAGTCGGGAGTAGCATTGCTTGGGGACAAGCAATAGTTCAAATTTAGGGTTGTGATAACTCTCCAAAGAAGAGTTATTTGTACAAGGATTTCATATAAATTAGCTAAGGATAGCCACACTAACACCCATTCTACACTGATTTTGTGCAAATAACGTTTTACATTAATTAAATCTTTACCTTATTAGACAATACTAACAGTTATGAAGAATGACATAATTTTGAATGTTTTGATGCAGCATCAGAATAAAAAATGCAGAAAAACAGAGTTGACAGTAACATATTTTTACTCGAAAAATTACTGCAGTAAAACACAAATTCACCATTAAATTGGGCTGGACCCCGTTTTATCCATTTTGATTGTCCTAAAATTGAGGAGGGGTATAAATGCTTTCATTTCAAGGTTGCCTCCATTCATTCATTCTTCATTAAACCTTAGAGAGAACAAGATTAGAGAAGAAGGAACACACTTGGAGAGGAACCCGAAGAAGACAACAAAGAGAGTGAAGGGCTGCTATTTTTCCTCATTTTCTTCTTCTTTTGTACTCTTTAGTACACGATTTTTGTATTTTCTTCTTCACTTTTCTTGTATCACATTGCGTAGCTAAGTATCTATAAGGGGGAGGATGTTATGAACTTGTTCTTGGGCTGTAAACTTTACTTTGACTTGATGATGATATATATATATACTGAGTTGAAGTTGTTTTTAATGTTTTATTTTCAATGTGCTTGGCCAACATATTGGAATATCTTCTTATTAACTCTTGGAAAATTGTAATAGGGAGTGTTTGGTTTCAACTCGTGCTAGATTCTACTTTAGTTAGAGTGTGGGTACTTAGGAATAAAGCTCGCCTAGCAATGTTATAAACTGAGTATATATGCTGTCAAGTTTGTCTAAAAACATGAATAGCAGAAAATCTGGAAAATCTGGAAAGATTTCATGTCTGTTTCGCCAGTATATTACATCGTTAATGCTGTAGCATAGTTTACATGAGCCTAGAAGAAGTCATATAAACTCTTCCCCATTATTACATTAGTAGTTAACCCCCATTAAAGCCCATTTTGCTCTATAACCAGATTGATTTTAATTGTTTTATTTACTTGTTTTCTTACTCAGTGAATATTTTTTGCACTATTTAGTTTTGGTTTCACAAGCTTCTTTATTAAACATATTTTTGTTAAGTTTATTTGTTTTCTTAGGTAAACATTGAAGTTTTTAGTTATCAATCCTTGTTGATACGATCTTTTTATCACTTGCTACAACGGTTATGTACACTTGCACAAAGGGTTCTAAATCGTACCAACAAACATCCCCAATTCCTCGAATCTGGGAGAGCTTCCCATTTCCTATCTCATCGAGTCATGATTTCCTGCAGTGAAGGACATTAACTCTTGTCTGAAGATACATGCACCGAGACTGCACTATCCACTACCCATTCTGATGACGGATCCACAAATGTCGTGTCACTCTTATCGCATGCTAACAACATGTCATCTGACAAAAAAATTGTCTATACTTCCTTTTTCGATCCTCCTTAAGCTTCATGTAGTGTCTCTTGAAGTGGCCCTTCTTATGGTAGTAAAAACATTCAATCTCGTCATTCCCACTCCTTTGGCCATGTCTTTGTTGTTCTTCATAATGCATTTTCCTTTTACTTTTGCTATGAACTGTCAAAGTTGACTCCATAAAGTTCTCATCATGCGGAATTCTTCCCACTTCCTTTCCTGAAAATCTCCTTGGCAATCACAGCATCACATATCTATGAGAACTTCAAACTTTTATTCACTGGCAAATTTGACACAACTGTCTTCATCGTTTCTAGCTCTCAAGCAATCACAACAACTTTATAGTCTTCACTTCCTCTAAAAAAGTGATCTCCATCTTCACTCCAACTGATTCATCAGTTTAGTCACCTCATTAACGTCGGAGTTCACCGATGTGTCTTACTCCATATGAATGTTTAAGTATCTCATAATGGACCTTGCTGTTGGCAGAAGATTTTTCATATATGTCCATCAGTGCCTTCATCAGTCTTGTCGTCGTCTGACTCGCCATGAGACTTGCCACGTTCATCGACAAGCATGACATGATGATTGCTACGACCTGTCATCCATCTCGGCACATTCCTTGTCTATCATCCAAGCCAACTCATTTATGGTTTTGTGCATCTTCTTATATGTGAAAATATCCTTCACTTTCATCTTCCAAAACCCAAAATGTTCCCCGTCAAATCTCATAATCCCCTCGAAGTTGACCTCCCACTAAGGCCCATGATACTAAACCTTACAGCTCTGATAACATTTGTTGGGAAAATTACTTACCAAGTAACATTTTCCCTTCCACAGTCCGTCGGTGAAAACTAAGCCGATAACATAATAAGAGAAATATAGGGAAAGTGCAGTAAACGACACAAACAATTTATATTGGTTCATCCAACTATGAGCTACATCCAGTTTTCCACAACCACTTATTCGACTATGATTTTAGGATGATACAATGGGAATACAATAATCTCTTAAATATAGAGTCTTCAACAAAAGTCACCTAACTTCTAGGAACTACAACAATAGAACCCTAGGAATACAGGAATAAAAAATGTCACCAAATACTCACGACATCTGGTTACCGACGATGCGCTAAAATCCCAGGATCTTGTCTCTATATTTATGCCAATACCACTGCTGCCATGCCTCAATATCAGTGCACTAACACTACTTTGGGCGCACCTCTAATGTGCAATAACACCATCGAAAAAACCTAATGAAAACATGTTCTTTTTATAAAGAACGCTGCAACGTTGAGACACTGGTCGTAATGTCTCAACGCTACAAACTCCACAGTGTCAAGACAGAAAATGCGCCCCCTTCTTTTTCTGAGTTTTCGCGAGCATCGCAACACTGCTCTCCCGGCTCGAAGGCCTTAGCAATCCGCTTCGTTCCTTTGCACTTCTTGCCTCATCGCGACTCGTCCTGACTCGTTTCGGCTTCGATTTGGCTTCATAATCCCAATAGATTCAACAAAACTTGCAAGTTTGTTACTGAAGTCACACAGATTCCGATTCTTAGTCAAAATCAAGTGTATATACGAAACGTAGTAAGAAATTGAGTTTTGTAGCTTACCTTGATTATTTGTCTTCTCTCTTTACTTATAGAGTTGAAAATCTAAAGTCATCAAAATATCTTCTCTTTTTAAACTCTTTAGGTTGTGTGATTTAAATTTGATAGCTTGGTTGTTTGATGATCGAGGAAATTGTTAAACTCAAGAGCATCCTTGGACCGTCTAGTTGTACCTCGATCTAAATGGCTTAAAGTGTGTCATGGCCCTAGTCTGCCGGTAGGTCAGGCACGAGCTGGTCGGCCTTGAATGGGTCGACCCATGGTCAACCAGACTGGCACATGGAATGGTCGAACTCAAGCAGGTCTACCACAAACTAGCCTGTGAGCTTGGCTGGTAAGCCCACGGGCTGGTCGATCTGGAGTTTTGGTCGTTGGCTGGTCCCGTTCGGAATGTGTAATTTTCCAAGTTCGATCCATCAATCTATATTCATGGTCTTGACTCGTGTGGTTTGATTTAACTCACAAATTTTTGTTTTTTGGTTTTTTGTTTCTCACCCATACAAACTTGTATTCTCTTTACTATAATGAAGAAATATGAAAAATTCTTCTTTTATTTTTACCCAATTCAACCCTCAATACTCTTTAGGTAGGTTTAATAACTTCCTGAGAAAAGTTACGTATTTTAAAGATGGGTCAAATCCATCGTTACAACACCATAGTTATGAAGGCCAAAGTATAGCTAAAGTAGGTCTCTTTTTTTCCTTTTCCTTTTTTTTTCTCATCATAAGTTCGAGGAGTTCAAGTATTATACATTTGTTCTAAAGGTAAAATATTCAAATTTCTCTCAATGTTGTTCTAAAAAATAGGACGAAATTTCTCACCAAAAGTGAAAGCCTAAGGTAGTGAACGATTTTCTTTCAAGACCCATATGGATACCCAAGGATATAGTAGTTTTGAAATTTCTCACTCAGAGAGGACTTTGGTTAAAAATAAAAACAACAGTTTTTTATTTTTTATTTTTTATTTTTGTTTTAAGTAATGTTTGTTGTCTCTTGAAGAGATGAACATAAATAGTTAGTCGTGTCTTCAAGAGACGACTTTGTTTTGATATTTTTTTTAAATTAAGACGTGGTGCCAATGAGTGCCACATCTGCAGGTCGTCTCTAAGAGATGACCTGTGAATGTCACTTCATAGACGATCATCTATTTTTCAAGCATTATTCTTGAAAATAGTTTGACTAATGATATATTTTTGGAATAAATTTTAAAAATAGCATTATTAAAAAAATACGTGGATCTACATACCAAATAATGAGTTTAGAAATCAAAAATTTTCCCCTATAGTTTAATTTCTTCCCATCTTGAGTTATATTATATATATCCAATCCACTAATACAGAGAGAGCAAGATTGTAAGGGTGTGTTTGAGGGTTGCCAAAATCACTTTTGTCATTGTCAAATTCACTTCTCTTATGTTTGACAAATTAAAAAATTGATTTTAGAAAAGTTTTAAATCATTTTTAAGGTCACTTGGATGGTAATTTTAGAAAATCAGTAATACTTAAATTTCTTTTTTCAAAATCACTCCCTAAATTAAGTTTAACATACATTCACATGAATAGACATAAAAAAAAAAATGTATTCCTCGAGTAAAATATAAAGTTTGAAATTTTACTAATATGTAATAAAAAAGAACTTAAATAATAAATCTCAAAATAAAAAATAAAAAATCACACTTAAACTATATTTTAAAATCATTGTGACATTTTTCCAGAATATATATTAAATTTATGGATAAGTACATAATGAGTTTATTTTGAGTTTCAAATTACAAAAATGACTTAACTATTAAGAATTTACACAATTGTTTAAAGATTAGCTCTTTATAGAACCCATTATAAAATTATAAATTTCTCCTCTACAATATAGAATTAATAAAAATATAAATACAAAATAGAAAAATAGAAAAAAAAAACTAAATATTTGACGGTTTCGATACAAATCCCTAAAATCATGCATAGATTTAACAATTCAATTGAAATCCTCAAATCCCTAAAATCATGCCTAGATTTAATAATTCAATTGAAATCCTCAAATCCCTCCCTTTATTCGCCTTTCACAGTTTTGAGGAAAAGAGATGTTCTTCGATCTTCACTTAGATGAGCACCCGAGTGACAGCAACTCCATGGTAGAAGTATCCAAGCGGCAGCGACTCCACGATAGAAGCACTCAAGCGGCAGGAAGTGGTGTTGCGGCGATCCCATCGCAAAAGCTGACGAATGCCTTGCAGGGACAATCCACGAACACCGACAACTCGAACATACGCACACGCATACAGCTGACGATAATATTTGGAGGTGGGTTCATGGTCTGCTAGTATGCCACCGTCTGCTGCTTGCTTGAATGGGAGATCGTCGCGGCAGTTGGAAATGTACGGGGTGGAGGGGTGGACGACAGATTAGAGAAGAAAGAGGGAGGGGATGGAAAAAGTCTAGGTTTTTACAATTTTTTTTTAATTTTATTTTCTCGTTCTTTTTTCAGAAAAAAAATTCTTGTCACAAAGGTTATATATTATATAAAACCTCCAAATTTTATATTACTATATTATATAACCTAATTTTTAGTACGAAAAACCTCCAAATTTGAGTATATGTTGAATACTTATGCTGAGGTATGATGTTAATAAGGATTAAATTTTGAATATATGTCACGTATGCTTCAAAGTATATATTATATAACTTAATATTGAATATATACCTAGAATATGTTGATATCATACTATAAATTGGAATATATTATATAACTTAATAGTATATATACCAATAAAAAGTATATATTATATAACCATGTTTATTATACTATTGCAAACAAAGAAAAAAATAGACGTGAAAAAAAGACCAAGATAAAAAGAGGTAAAAAAGATTCCATGATATAGAGCACTATTGTTTATAGTTCATAAGTTTATGTGAGATTGATTTCGGTTGATCGATTCTTTATCATGAAATCGACACTTATTGTTTATACCCAGATATAGTTTATATCTATGAATAAATACCAAGTTGGTAGATAATTATGCTTCAATTATAAGAATTCAATAACCTGATATAGTTTATATATATTTGTATCGTCTATTGGGATATAGAAGTATATAATTTACTGACATACACACAATCGTAAAGTATTATTATTTGAATTGATTATTTCCATAATCCCTTAACATTAAATACAAAAAGATTAGTATAATAGATGTTAACAATTTAGTATAATATATCAATGAGTAAATTAAGGGATTATGAAATAAATGATTTGAGCCCCACAATAATTAAAAGTTTAGAAAATCAAATTAGGGGTTTAAATCTTTTACATTTAAATAAAAAAACTAACAAATAATAAATATAAATGTCACAAATAAGGGTAAAATCGACATTAATAAAAATTGCTAAATCCAGGAATGTAAAATTGGAAAACTTTAGGCCATTTATAAAAATAAGTTTCTAAAACATATCTTAAATTTATGCTACTAATATTTTAATTGGAAAACCATATTGGTCCAAAAAGTCATTTTCAACAATTCTATGACCTACCTTGAAAGAGTACAAGTTAGATACGTTTGGCTTGCAATAAATCTTTGATTGAAAATTTGAACAACTATATTGTTAGGTGCAAAATAGACCCACATTGACCTAAGCAGAAATTATGATGTGATGCACAATTAAATTAATTATGGACACACGTTGTCTATTATTAACATTTTCAATCTTTGTTAGTATCGGGTGAGAATCCTAAACCACAACTTTTTTAGTACATGAGTAGAAATTATGATGTGATGCACAATTAAATTATTGGCACGCTTTGTCTCTTAATAGTATTCTCAACTTTTTTTAGTGCATCGGATAGGATCCAAATCTACAACCTTTTTATCAGAAATGTATGTCTTAACCATTATAGTATCCTTGTTCGAAAGGTTAATTCGAATCCCCACCCCACCCCCAACATGTCATTATACTCGCACAAAAAATAAAATCATCAACTTTTATGTAATTGTTTTATCATTTAATGTTTGATATGACACCATGGATCTATAATAGTTAGAGGTGAACATAAAATTCCAAAAAATGTCAATCCGATCAATCAAAACCGATCAAATCGACATCAGTCGGTCGGTCTGACCACTAGTTTGGTTGGAGTCAATTTTTCCAATATCAAAACTATTAAGTTAGTCGATTGTTCATGTCGAAAAACTAAAAGCCAATCGACTCATCGACGTATAATTAAGATTTTTTTCTTTTTTGTTAAAAAATACACTCTGAAATAATTAGTGTTATTGCCAAAACCGACGTCGTTTTCTCAAAGGGACATCTTTTTTTTTTTAAGAAAGTTTTCTTTTAAATTTGTTCTTGAAGTTGACGTGAATCACACCTCTTCTCCTTTTTCCTCTTCTCATTTTTTTGTCATGGATGTAAGTTATATACTTTTTTTAAGTTCCAACACATGATGAGATGATTTTTTATAGGAGTTATATCTTTTCTATCTTCTTCATTTTCTTTTTTGGAATCCGTGTGTCCGGGCTAGCTTGCGCGCACCTCGACTAATCACGGATCAACTGCCTGACCCTACTACATTTGGTTGAAAATTATATCTTTTCTATGAAAAATTAAAAGGTGAGATGATTGATCAAGCTAAGACTGAGGTTTTGAATTAAAAAAAAAAAGACGTTGTGAAATTGACCTTTAAAAAAATCAAATTATTTAATGCATGCGGATGCAATGTAATTGTCATTAACTTAACTCAACTAACTGATTAAGTCATATATTCCCGTCAAGTTCAAATCTCAACTCCAATTATTATATTAAAAAAAAGATACATAGTTAAATATATTGTATTGTGTTATTTAATGTGATAGATGGAATATGTACTTATCATTCTTATCAATATAAAATATATTTTATACATGGTTAGAACTTGGAAAATATAAAATTATTTTTATATATTAAAGGGGCAAGGTGGGGTTGATCTTGTGGAGAATTTCTATCTTGATCCTTGCCTTATTCCCCTATTTTTTGTGGTTTCATAATTATAAAAAAATCAATATTAATAAACAATTAAGTGTACATATTTATATTAAATTTGAGAGAAAAATTAAACCTTGAATAATTTATTATTTTTATCTATTGGTTCTAAAAAAATATTTAATTGTTATGAAATTGATGAGTTAAACGAAACACAGCGAGTATACATAGAAATTTGGAAATTCAAAAATTACTTATATCATTTTGAATTTGTTTTTATTCCGATTTCATGTTCAAATATGATCCATAGATTGCCACTATTTGTAGACAATTTGGACAACCATGAAGTGTAACAATTGGACACTAGGACAGATGTGTGTGGATAATAAACATATGGAGTACATAGAGAATGAACACGTGGTATCACACCAACTTTTTCTAATTTAAGCATCGGAGTTGAGTTTGTGTGACTAGCACTGTGTAATCTCTTTACTTTTGCAGGTTTAATCAAATACATTTACTCAAGAGTCAAAACGAACATAGTTCAGTGGTAATTGACATATACCTTGAATCATGAGGTTGTGAGTTCGATCCCTCACCGCTCACCGCACATGTTGTACCAAAAAAATCCACTTATTCAAGAATAATGGTTCTAATAATTTGGTCAATCTTCTCGGTCAAATTGACACATCAACCATTATTAATACTTTTTCACTTTTCTATTTCTATTTATGTATTAATAAAAGTTCAGGGAAAATCATTTTTACCTTATTTACAACTTTTAAGTTTCACCAAATTGAACCTTAAGACTTAACAAATGTTACCATTTTTATCCTTCATTCAAGTTCTGTTAAATTTAATCACTCATATTAACAAGAGACAAGTAAAAATCTCCTAAAACTCACTATTTTCAAAGATCAATCATTGAACAAACCTCCCAAAATCCACGACTTAGTTTTAATTGAATCTCATCAATTTCATATCAAATATATATATGTTTTATAATTAATTAAATACACATAAGAATATTTAGTTTTTAACAAATGATAGTTTATTAAAAAATAAAAATTGTAACAATTATTTAAGTTCAAGGAAAGATTACAATACTTGTTAAAGTCTTAGCAATTAAAAGTTTGGGATAAAAAATAATATATCTTGCTAGGTTTGGAGTAAATTTTGATTTTTGTCCTGAAACTATAACATAATTTTTTTTAGTAAAATCTTAAACTAATAAACAATAAAGAGAGATAATTTATATTTTGTTTCAAACAAAAATATAGACTTAATTGGATTATTTTTTTATTTATAAAATAATTAAAGAATTTTCATGACATGGTAACTCCATTTTGGAAAAATTTCTAGTCTTTTTTTTAGTACAATACTGGGAATTGAGAGATCGAACTTATAACTTGGTTGGAGATATATGTCAATTACAACCTCATGTCACGTGTAAAATGTTTATTTTAAATAAAAAAATAACATACGTTCCTAAGTAGAGTCTACCTATTTAAAATAAAAATAATCTACATAATTCTCTCTCCCAATTTTAGTTGTAGATTCTCTCATTAATTACCAACTTCATTCTCTCTTTTTTTAATGGTAAATTCTATCTGATTTACTATCTCGAAAAAAAAAGGAAATCTATCGATTTAACTATCTTATTTATTTATTTTTTTTCCTTCATGTTTCTTCTCCACCATTTCTCTCACTAATTTTTCTCGTACGATAAGAATTTGGACGTGACTTTCAAATCCAAATTTGATTTTTTTGTTTAACATATGCTTGCAAGCAAACTCCATTAGCATATATCTCCAACCAAAATGTTGTGAGTTCAATCCCCACCTTCACATGTTGTACTAAAAAATATATATATAGTCATTTTCTTATAACAACCACGAGATAATATCTTATTTAACACATGGAATAGGGAAAATGGTCTAATATTAACTCTAGGTAAATTAAAAAAATACCCCTGAACTATAACATTTCTCACAAAAGTATCCTATCCTTTCAAAAGTTTTATATTACTCTTAATTTTTCAAAAGTTTCTTAGGTCAACGATGCCAAATTCTTCCCTTAATAAAAGTTTTGATTGAAACAATAAATATTGAAATCAAAGCAAACGTAGATTAGTTATAATTGATATATATTTCTAATCAAGAGATCGTGAATTTGATACCCCACCTCATATGTTGTACTCAAAGAAAAAAAAAATATTGAATAATTTTTTTTTTATTTTTTATTTTGTTTTAGGTGTCGGTATTTTTAATATCTTAATCAAATTGTCTGGATTTGGAAATCAAAATCATATATATATTTATTAAAATGAGTTAAATAAATATAATCAGCCTAGAGCACCAACTATTTTACAAATATTTATGAAAAGTTGTAACTACTAAATAGGTTTGTTACTACAAATATCCTTTCACTATACAAATATACCTTTCAAAACAAGACAAAGAAACCATCATAAGTTGGAATGGAATATTAAAATTACCACAGTTCCTCCCATTCATACACTACATTACTTCTGAAAGACCAAGCTACAAAATTCACTCAGATCAACATTCTTCACTAGACACTAAGGCTACTGTCAAAATCCGAGACCCTGTCGGGACAAAGTCGCTATTCGAACTCGGATCCACGAACCGGTTACACCGAACAAAACTGCTTTTCCAGGGCCTTGGTTACGTTAGTTTTCAGCAAATGGTTATGCTGTTGCCTTGGAATGTTAGCTAAGCTAGACAAGCAGCTGCTTTTGTTTCTCTCCATTATTTGTAACATCTAGTCCTTTCCAATTTCCTCTAAATGTTAGCAACAGAAGGCAAACAGTTTGGCAGGCAAGGCCACAAGTTAAGCCAATCCATAAGCCCTGCACAAAACAATCAAAACTTGCATAACCAAACCACAAGCTTGCTCTTCTTCTGTTTCAGAAACAATGAGTGTAAGAATCGTTTACCTTGGCGTATAGTTTGAACTTGAAACCGAGAACGACTGATGTCGTGAGGCCGACCATGTAGAATGTTGGGAGGTTTATATAAGTAGCCAAATGCTGCCAACCACAGCCTCTCGCCGCACCTGCAGTTGGAAGCAAGCATATGAGAAAGAAAGCACTTTTCAAAGGAAGGAAACAGAGACCACTGGCTTATTTGTACCTGATACCACTCCTTGTACCGATTCCAAGAGTATCGAAATCAGAAGAAAAGGGACCATTGAACCAAATTCCTCCGTGATCGTCGGACTATTACTGAAGAAGCTAGACCAGACATTGTGACCAAAACCTACTGCTAGAAGAACCACAAGTACGAGGAGGAGAGATATTTCTAGAGTCACTAACATGGCTTTCTTAGCTTTCCTAGTATTGCCTGCTCCAAGCTCGTTCGACACCCTCATGCTGACACAAATATCATAGTTTGTTTATTTCAGTCCAACAGAGAGAAAGCAGAGGAAAGAACACAACAACAATGAATGCTAATCTCTAGTAGCATACCTTGTAGCAGCACCGAGGCCATACGTGAGCGTGAAGGCGATACATTCTGTATTATCACTGTAATATCGGCCCAGAGTCATAAAAGCGAGTAAAAGTATATCATAGAAACAAGGTAAAAGTAGAGATATATACCACATTGCAAGTAGTGAGGTTGTTATTTCTGAGTCTGGCATCAGTCCAGCTAAGAACACCAAAATTTCAAAAGCCCAGTACTCCAAACTAGGAAATTTTAAACAACAAAAAACTGTAAGCAAGTGCATTAGATCAAGTCCTTTACTTCTTAGCCAGAAAGTTGGATGAAAAACATTGGGTGAAACTATTAAGACTTTTGAAAACTAAACTTAGTGAAAGCATAGCTAGGTATTATGATATATCCACTCATTGGGCACTTACCAAACCATTGCTGCAGACGGTATCGCTAGTTTGAGCGTCGTGAGAAAGTAGTTTAAGGATTCGGATGAAAGTCCTTCCCATGTTAGCTCAAACTTGTTTGTCTTAAACATATATGCCCCCAACATAAGACAAGATATCCACAAGGAAATGGAACTTGCCAAGGCAGGTCCCCTGATGCCAAGACTTGTACAATTCACCAAAACATATACTACACCAATGTGGATGATCATTGGCACAACTGAGAAGACAACCAAGGGCTTAACAATTGACTGTGTTTGAAGAAACCTCATGAGGTTTTGCAGAAAGCCATATGCAAATACTCCTGGAATCAAAAACTTAACATATGTGGCGGCGACTTTCGAAATGGCAGGATCTTGATGGAGTAAGATCAGGATGTGCTCAGTGTAGTACCATACGACACATACAATAACAAGAAAAAACAGAGACACAATGCAAGAGGCTTGCAGATACAACCCCAGCTTTCCATATTGTTTGGCACCAAATGCTTGCCCACAAAGTGTCTCGAGTGCTCCGCTAAGTCCTATCTATAAACAAAGAACAATTGAACGGATAAAAGGGAATAAGAGCATGAAGAGAAAGATAAGATGGGGATTAGTTTCATATATTTAGATATTTATATATATTTTGGTAATAGGGTACCGGGTTCCACCTTTGTATTAGGCTCATGGCCCACCCTACTCATCCCAGAAGAGGTTTCACCCACACAAGGCCAGCTCTAAGTGACCACTGATAGGCCCTAGTGAAGAAAGTGTGTTTGAGAAAGAGAGGAAGAGAAGGTGGAGGGTAGGCAAATAGAATGTGAGTTAGTGAGTCATTGTACGTTATGGGTTGTATGGGTATTTTGTAAAGGAAAATACTTGGTTAATGGTAAGGACTAAATCTTGTCCTCACCATTATTAAAAAATTGACAACTCATTATTTTACAAAAAATGTCATTATTTTTGTATTTCTCTCTCTTAATTGTGATGGTGAGAGCAAGATTGCTCCTTACCGTTGAGGAGCCAGCCAAGTATTTTCCTTTTGCAAATATGGAAAATACACTCATCCTCGGTGGAAGGCAGAAATATCTTTTTGTCGTTTCGTCGGGACTATTTGGGAGAGGTTCGGGAGCTTTCTAATTCTCTCTGGCTCCTTGTAATGCCTCTTTAATATCAATCATAGGAAAGAGTTCTATCCACAACAAATTATTAAATTTTCAACTTGGAGCTCAAACTCAACACCTTGGAGGATAATTTCCATTTTCGAAATATCCCAACACCACCAAGGCATTATTTCTAGGGGTGGGTGTCATACATTATAGACTTCAAGAATTTATCAACCCTGCAGATTGCTCTTGTGAACAGTAGGAATCCTTTTGAAGAGCATCATGAACAAACAGCTTAGAGACCAGAGAAGAGAGGAAACAGTATTCTATTATAGAGAGATGTCAAAACAAAGAGGAAAAATGCAGAGATTTGAAGTGATCATTCACTAGACTTCAAAAGTTAGGACTAAGAAACCTGTACCTTACTTTGAGCCAGAGGAAATCCAAAAATATGCCCTCTGTTTGGTCAAGTTATATATCATCTAAACAAAGGAACCACCCCAAAAGCAGTTTCTTATCTTTGACCAAAAACCTGAGAGGGTGTATTGGTCAAAAACTTGAGAGGGTGTATTTGGGAACGGCTAAAATCACTTTCCTCATTCTCAAAATCAGAGTAAATTAAAATTTTGATTTTAGAAAGTTTTAAATCACATTAAATTATTTGTATAAGTTTGGATGCTGATTTTAGAAAATCAATTATACTTAAAGTTTTAAAGGTTCTGCTTTTAAGCACATGGGTTTCAGAAACCTAAAAAAATCGGCAAGAAAGAACAATAAAACAAAGAAGGGGAAAATGGGACAGTAAGAGAAAAGTTACCATAAAAGCAAAGCCAGAGACGGTGGCCCAAGAGTTGCCGAGAGTTGCACCGGCGAGCTCGAGGTCACCAAGATGACCGGCGAACATGGCGGAAACCAGAGGGATTAAGTAATAGGAAGTATTGGTAACAATCATCGGCAGCGAAAACACGATTTGCGTCTTGGCCTCCTCGACGTCGATGAGTCTGTTCCACCACCGGATTCCGCCGCCCGTCGCCGCTTCTTCTCCGTCACAACGAAGCTCCAACAATGGCGCATTCTTCTCATCCTCCATTTTTGACCTCCCCACCATATCTCTCTCTCTACTGGTTAGAGTGAGAAGTTGAATTTGAGTACTGAAAAACACGAAGCCGAGAAATTGAAATAAATGGAGTGAAGGAGACGCAGAAAACAGAAATCGAAAAAGGAAAAAAAAAAAAAAAAACGAATGGCTAATGATTTTATTTTATTTTATTTCTTAATCTTAGTACAACAAATTATAAGATTGCCGGTTAGCCACGACCAGCACTGCAATATAATTCCGTCACGTGCTCTATTCAACTTTATTTATTTATTTATTCTTTTTTTTTTAAGATTCCATTCAACTTTTAAAAACTTACCCGAAACTTTAAACCATAATTCAGGATAATTGACATACATCTCTAATCAAGAGGTTGTGAGTGATTCTCCACTTCAGCACGTAGTACTAAAAAATCTTTAACACTTATCGGTCTTCTCAATGTATTAATAAAAGATTAAAGTGGTGGGTTAATTTCAATAATATCATCTACTTGGTCGCTTGTCAAATATTGAAAGATTCGAAGACAATTAGAATAATATTTTTGCTCAATAAACAAAGTTCATGGATCATATTTTTAATTTTAACCTTTTACATTTAGAATTATAGGTTAGTGATTAAACATTTGAGCTTATTGTATTTAGCTCCTCAAATTTATAAAATGTCTACTTTTGTCATGCTACTAACTTAAAAAAACGACATTAGAGTTGATTTCTTGGCTTAAATTTGTAAGATTTTGTAGAGTTATTTAACGGTAGATTTTATAATCAAATCTAATTTGAAAAACTTGATTTTTATTAAAATTGTGAGTTTTTGTGGTTTTTTTATGGAATAAAATGATAAAAATTATGACATTTATCTGAGTCTAGAATTACGAATTTAAATTTATTAAAAGAAATATGTTTAATGACATAAACTTAATTTAGATATTTTGTGAAAAGAAAAAAAAAAGTTAAAATTGTTTATTTTAAATGTAAAAAAATACATTTAAAAAAAACATCTTTAGAAAACTAAAATAGAAGATTCCAAGATAATAAAAATATATTAAATCAAAAGCGACTCACGATGATATGAGATGTTCGGCTGAATTTTGATAGAGAGACCTCCATATAGAATATTTTACCGATATCTTAATAAGACTCTTGTATTAATGGTTCAGATTTTTTAGGAATTTGTAAAGAAAAAGAAGTTAGAGAGTTATATATGTTATTACTTAATATTATAAGAAATAATAGCCCTAGCTACACAAGGTTTGGATTGATAATTTTGATTACATTGTCAAGTCACAAACTCACAAACTCACGGTTAAATGAGGAAAACTTGATAACTTTNAGAAAAAACAAAAGTATGTTAATCTTATAGATGTTAGGTTATGAAAATTTGCACACTCCCAATTTCAATTTTTTTTTTTTTATCAAAAATGTCACTAAATAAGATAAAAGGACAAGGAGGTCCACACCAAAAACAAGCGGCAATAATAAAAAAGGGTTTCCTCTTTTTATAAAATAATTAAGTGAAAAACACATGGGCGGTAAGAAATGACAAAAAAGCCCCTGACGTAGAGGGATAATACGCGACGCGGCGTCTCATGTGGATCTCTTTGCCTCACGTGTCCTGTTCTGTCCTTTCCTTACTTTCTTCTACAATTTTTTTTTTCACTAAAATGTTAAATTACAATTTTAAAAAACAGTTTTATGATATTTCCATCGAGATTTCCACGTTTCTATTAATATCGTTATTTAAAATCTTGATTTTATCTGATTAACCACGACTAAAAAAAACTTTCTTTTCCCTTGTAGACTTTCAGGTTTTTTTTTTCCCTTCTAATAAACTCATGTTTTTAATATTGATATTTAAATATTGACGTCAACTAGATAATTAAATGATAATTTCGACACAAAATGATATCGGTGACTCAAGACATAGATTAAAGACAACGTACTGTCAAATATTATTTAAAATGATATGATAAAGTAAAATAACTTTCCTTTCCTTTCCTTTGCAAGAAAAAGAACTTTACTTTTACATTTTTATAAAAATAGCACGGCTTCTTGACAAGTTGACATCACATACAATATTGCTTATCCCCTCAAAAAGGAAGAGAAGAAAACAAATTAAAACACAAAATACATTAAGTATTGTAACCATCATGAGATGGCTCAAGTGGTCAATAAGGGCCTTTGTTAGAGGGAATGAGTTAATAATCTATTTGATATGAATCTAAAAATAAGAAATGTAATTTGAATTTCTATTTTAATTAAAATGAACTAGACAATTTAATATTTTATATTATTTATTGTTATATATAATCTTAACGTCGAAACAATACCAAATTCAATAATTTCCGCAATATAAAGATGTTTATATTATTTATTTATACAACTTCTTGTTGGAGATATACGTCAATTACTACTAAACTATGATCGATTTGACGGTGCGCTTACATGCTTGTTTGACTTAAATTGCCATGGTTAATAATACAAAATAATTTGGGATATAATTTAACAAAAAGGAATCTTTATGGAAAATATTTTTTAAAATGGTATGTAGAATTAGAATGTAAAATTAAAATAAGCAATATAATTTAGGTCGAAATAAAAGTATAGTCTTTGAACTTTTTGTCTGGAAGGTCTATAAATTTCACGAAACAACTGCTCTGCTCAATCATGCTATATTTGGTTGTTAAGAAAATTCATAAAATATTAAATCTAGGTAGGTAGTCACCATATGATTTAAACTCATTTTTCTATATTTATATATATTTTTTTCTAACAGATGGGAACCGTGGATACCAAATCTTTTATCTAATAGGTCTATGAATTTTAAAATATTTCGAATAGGTTGGAGAAGTATTAGATATTTTGTTTTAGTTCAAGAACCTATTAGATACAACTTTATAAGTTCAATGACAAAATTTGTAATTTAAGTTAACATTTAATTAATATTTTGACACATTGTTTTTTTTTATAATTATGATTATTTAGCCTAATTTTTTTAGGTCTGATGCATAGAGAAAAAGTAAATAAATAAAAAAACAAAAAAAAATCCATTTATATTCCTAGGTTTAATAAATTAAAATCTTAAATTAATAATTGTATCAATTAAAAAACATTTGTAAGCGAGTCAATTTACCTCCCCCATTAATATATTTCATTTTGGAACTTTTAACACATAATTCTTGCAACATCAGTAGACTCTTTAGATACAATACTAACAAAATAATAAATAAAAATACTGTATTCATTTGATGCAGTGATCATCCGAATTCCATACTTGTATCCTTCCATGTGATTTGAATCCAAGACTTGAAAGTCTTCCGTTTAGGCCCCAAGTCACCCAAACTATCCATTGGGGACAGATTTAAATGAATATTGAATAAGTGGATTCAATGATTACCCATTCGGAGATTTGTCTTTTTAACTTTGGTATTTTTCGATTTTAAATTTGAAACTTTATAATGTATGATTAAATTAAAAAGAAAAAGAACTTAAAATATCATGAATATTATTTTATTTTATTTTTTCAAAATTAAAACATATAAAATATAATATATTATAAATTAGATATTATTGTAAAATAATAGTTATACAAAACTAAATATCCTAACAAGAAAGGAGCTGGCATTAATTGATTTCCAAAATTTTGATATCAAAAGTTTGTATACCTTTCCTTTTTAATTTCAAGTATTTAGAGAGGACACTAGGTAACAGTTGGTGTTAAGAATTAAAATTCACAGTTATTCCCAAGATTTTAGGCGTGAAATTAAGAGGGAAATGCGGTTGTACAATTATGCATTCGAACGTTAAAGTCGAGTTTGGAAATACTCTCAATACAAATAATCAAGTTCAGCTATTTACTGAGCAAGTTGTCTCCTGTGTAGTCTCCTGTCGAGTCGGAGATGACGAATGGAGCTCTACCTTCATCAGTATATATATTAATAAATTAATAAATAATATTTTACATCAAACTAAATATTGAATGGATAAGTATTACTAGTTCACAAAATAATAGAACACATCCAAGACTACGAACACATATTCGAAAATATTGAAAATTTGAAAACGATATTTCTTTCTTACTAAGTTTTTTATTTTCAGATCTATATTAAAAAACAAAAAAGGTCAATTTTATCTTAATGGCGCAGCACGGCGTGGTTCACGATTTCAGTACAAAAATGTAAAAAGGTTAAAAGTTAAAATAAAATCACGGCTCTCTCGTTGTCCTATTCACGTCACGTGACTGTCCTATCCTTGAGGCCATAATCGCGTGCATTTCGCTCAACGATTTGAACTTTTGTCGTCTTTGGAATTTTTTTTTTCTTTTTTTTTTTTTGGATAATAGTCGTAATTGGAATGGAATTCATTTGGTAACTAATTCATAAGTGATTAATAAATGGTGATATTCATTTTTCTATTTTAATTCTTAACTTTTTAAAATATGTATTTTAATCTCTAAATTTTTATATTTTATAGTGTAATTATTGAACTTTTAAAATATCTATTTAATCTCTCCTTTTAAATCATTATTTTAATATTTACTATCTTTTATTTATAATTATTTAATGAATATATTTAAGTTTGTTAATATGGTATATACTAGATGAGCATAGATGAGTTGAAGCACAAAATAATAGGAGAGAATAAAAATAAATTTTTTAACTAGACGTTTTGAATGTTTACTAACTAAAATTAAGGTAAAAAAAAGAGAAAAATGAAATAAAAAATATTCCAACGGTAACATCTTAGCCCAACACGCTCCCAATGAGGCGTCTTCAATGGTCCAATTTATTTCTCCTAAGCACATCCATCATATAATAATGGAGAGTATTGTGAATTGTATATAAAAAATAATAATAATAAATTAAATAAAAACCACGTGAATAAGAAAAAGCACGTGAATAAGGGAAAGCGAGCTTTTGTATGTCCTGACATGCATTAAATTCTTTTCAGCATTATTATTTTCTATCTGTTAATATCTCGATTAGTTTGCCCACACCTCGACTAATCTTAGGACAATTGTCTGACCTTACTACATTTAGTTGTTATGGAAACACGTATAAAATTAATTCTTATACAGGTGACTATCATGTGATAAGAACCATTATGTCTAAATCCTTTTGATTTAGGTCTATTTGGACCAATGAACTATCCATAATGATTTCTCTAACTTATTCCTTCACTAGAACCCACACCAAATATATTATTATGTTAATATTTTTTTTAAAGGTTAAAATGCACTTTTGGTTCCTATGCTTTCACTGAAGTAACAATTCAGTTTGACCTTTAGATTGTAACGATTTAGTGCTTATATTATCAAATTGTTAACAATTTAGTTTCTATAGTTTAAATTTTGCAACAATTAAATTTCTAGTGAGAAAAATCTCATCAAATTTAATTGTTGATTATTATTATTTAACAATTTAGTATTTGTAATTTATAAATATATTTGATACTATTGTTCGACGAGAAATTCAATAAAGAGAAACTCGAATTAATGAACTTGACTTGTATTGTATGTAGTATTACAATCTCTAATATATGATCATCTAATTAATTCTCTCAAATATGAACTTTAAAGTCTTCAACTATGAAACTTGATGCTTGGTAAAGTTTGTGGCTTGATGAAGTATTCGTCTTGCTTGGCGAAATCCGCAGCTTGATGAAGTACTTCGGCTCGTGAGGTCTTCGGCTTGTGAAGTCTTCGGCTCATAGCTTGAGAAGTTCTTCGATCGATTGCTTGGCAAAGAGAAGACTCAGAATTCTTGAAGTCTCGTAGTCTTCAGGTATTTGAGTCTTGTTGGTTCTAGATCTTTCGCACTCTGAATGGTTGTAAATGACTCCAAATGCTTTGAATCTCTGATGCTTATGGATCTCTCCAAATGATAAATGACCCCCTCTATTTATAGAGTTTTGATGGGTCTTGTATGAGCCATGAACTTGAACACAATCTCTTTATGGATTTGGTCCAATTACTTTGATTTCATCGGACGACCATAAGAGAGACACGTGGCATAATTTGATTCGTCGATTTTAAAATTAATTTAGGACACTTGTAAATTTAGAATTTGTCATAAATATAATTTTAAATTGATGACGTGATAATTAATTATTGACTAAATTTTATCATTCAACACCTATCAATCTTACATACAAGAAATTCTATGTCATTTTAACAATATTTTTTAAATAGAGATTAAATCATAACAAAATTTAAACATTTTTTAACCTTTTTCAAATATCAAATTCATTTCTCCAATCGCATACTAACACGTGGCCATAAACTAGTATTTGGTCTTATTCCTCCTCAAATAGCGAAGAAGAAAATTTTGTAAGAAATCAGATAGCCCTGTCATTTATTTCCCACAATTTGTAAAATTTTTTCTTTGTGACGTTGTATTTGTAAATCTATTCAAAGGGGAGGTTTTATCTTTTGTTCTCACCTGTCTTAAACCTTGTAAGTATTGTTCTTGAATACATAAAAAGAATTTTATAACGGTTTGATTTTGAACTGTGAAAAGAGTAACCTTTGTTTTTCCTCCCAAAAAAGAATAACGAGCAGCATACCTATGTCTTCACGTAGAGACTCGTTTCCCTAAGGTAGCGGTTGGGTGCCGTGGTTTGTGCTGCTATGGCAGGGGAGATGGATGCTGGAGGCATGGTGAAGGATTGGAGGAAACTAAAATTGACGAATGATTTTGTAAATTAGCAGCATACATAAACATATGTTATTTTTTAGTATTTTGAATTTGGATGGTTTTTAAATTATGCAAACACGTAGGTATTTAAAGTTTAGATTATTTATGTAGTTGAAATGTCTTTAAATTGATTCAATTAATTTTGTATTATATTTGATACATTTTTGTGAGGGGTTATTATAATGTATACATAGACAAAACCTAGTTTATAAATTTAATAACATTCATATATATTTCATGTAAAAACATGAAGTTAATTTTTTGTAACAAAAAATTTGGTGCAAACACACCTTACTTAATGACTCAATGTCTACGACGTAATAGGTATGATAGCAAAGTTTCGAAATTATTTTGAATTTTTGTCAAAATGATTATTGAAAATTTATCGAAGTCAAATAAAATAGAATATTTGGAAGTTGGGCCACTAAAATATAACCATCAAAACAAAATAAGTACCAAATTTTATAAGACCAAAGTGAGATTTAAGAAAGAATTTTTTTTTTTATTCATTAAGAAAGAACTAATTGATAGAGAACAAATAAGAAAAATCCTTGCCAAGAAATTTGCATGGAAACATTGAATGCAGTTAGCGGTGGATTCATAATTTTTTTCAAGGAGTTTTACATAACTTTCAGTAAATATGCACAACCAACTTATTCTCGAATTTTTAATTTAATTGTTGATCCAATGTTAGGGGAATTGCATGCCACACTCGAGTGGTGGCGTAGTGACCTGTGACTAAATGGAGATACCCTCTCCCAAGTTTGAGCTCCGCGGGATGCGTAGTTGGAGATTTCTCCACGAGTCCCGCAACATTGGTAAAAAAAAATGTACGTTCGGTTTATATACTTTGATACTAAATTAGTTAAGTTACAAGTTTTTTCTTTAAAGTTTCAATATTGTGTTTAATAGATCTCTCAACTTCAAAAAATTATAATAAATTTTTAAACTTTCAATTTAGCTTGTAGTCTATGAACTTAGAAAAAGAAAAAAAAAATCGTAAACATAGTAATACAACCTCAAAACAGATCCTGTGTCGTTTGAACCAATAAATTTTTAAGTTCTCAAAAAAGTCCAATAGATTGAGGATCTATCAAACATAAAATTAAAAACTCGAGAACCTATTAGATGTAAAAATGAAAGTTAAGAGATCCATTGAATATTTTTTTAAGTTTAGGAACCTATAAAATACAACTATAAATATTTATGAACCAAATTTATAATTTATTAAATTAAAGTTATTCAATAGAACTAGGACACATAACAAATTGTTATACGTAAATATGAAAGAAAAATAATGAAATTTGAAATAATAAATTAATTTTTCGCCTTTTATAAGAATTATAGATTTTTTTATGCAATAAATCATTTTAAAAAATAATTTACTGAAATGATTTTTTTATTATTTCTATTTATATTTAATACCAAGAAAAAATATCAAGTTTAAAAAACAAAACTTAATTAAAAGTAATAATTAATACTCATTTGAAGGCTGCGAGTCTAAAACAAGGAATTCGATGGGAGGCTTGAGCTTTCAGGAAGGGCATGACCACTGCACCACTAGACAATTATTTATTCAATATTGTCCAAAAGTTGAGGGGGGCTCGAGCTCCCGAGCCCAGCATACATCCGCCCCTCGATGCAGCGGGAGTTTATTGAAGGCAGCATAAGGGGTGATTATATGGAACAAGATTGTGCATATTAAAATGTATCTTACAGAATCGAATGGCTCAAAGTCGAGATGTCGATTTTTTTGGTTGTGTTACTTTACGATAGTCGTATACGCCTATTCCTCGCTTTCTTCCCAGGCGACCAGCATCGACATACTGCACGAGAAGAGGGCACGGAGCATATTTACCATCACCAAGTCCAGAGTGAAGAACCTTCATGATTGATAAACAGACATCCAAACCAATGAAGTCTGCAAGCTCCAAGGGACCCATGGGATGATTTGTTCCTAGCTTCATTCCTGTATCGATGTCTTCCTTCGTTGCCACCCCCGTGTAGAGAGCGAAAAACGCCTCATTAATCATTGGAATCAGGATTCTGTTCACAATGAAGCCAGAGTAGTCCTGAGAGCATATCACTGTTTTGCCAAGCCTGAAAGTAAAGAAGTTAAAGCTTATTATTAGTTTTAATGATGTCACAGAACTATATCGACATTGGCAAGATGAACGTGACATTGAAATAGAGAGAGTCGTTAACCAACTCATGTACCAAATGCAGTGATAGAAAAGAAGAAAACTGATGGTGAAGGAAAGACAAAGGCGACGTTAAGAGTAAGTGTGTCACTATCACCTCTCTGCCAAGGTTTTTATGGCATCAAACGTTTCATTGGATGTATCTGCACCTCGAACGATCTCAACCAACTTCATTATTGGTGGGGGATTCATGAAATGCATGCCAATGACCTGCAATGGCGTTGAATGTTTCATTTATGGCTCTATAATCTCAAGCAATCTCATTCTCTTTTATTGAAAAGACAACTTTTATTAAGAACGAATGAAAGAATACAAGAGGGCAAGCCCAAGTCAAAAAAGCCAAAAAGAACCCAAAACAAAAGAAAACGGAAAGAAAAGCAAATAACCAAGAGAGTTTTCAATTCAAAAAAATGAGAGATAGAGGACAATCACTAATGTGTGACGGAAGCCCAAAGGGAGATCTCATTCTAACTTGCAATTTCATCAATGACATGTTTCCCCAACCACATCATGCGTGCTTAGGTAGTAAAATCTATCTATAAAATGACAATTAAAAGAAAAACTGCAGTTATATGCTTACGGTTTGTATCAGCATTCATGCATTTAAGGCCATAAGGGGGAAGAGAAGGCGAAACCTGCTTAGGACGTGTGGTTGCTGATGCTAAGCGAGTGATAGGGATGGAACTCGTATTAGAAGCTAGTATACCGGAGCGTTTTACAATCTTATCTAGTTCAAGAAATAGCCTTCTTTTGACATCTTCTGATTCCACAATAGCTTCGATTACAACATCCGCTGAATGAAGCTCTTTCAAATCAGTTGAGAACTTTAAACGTTGAAGAGCACTGACACTGACTTCCTGTAAGGTGGATTTAACAAGCTGATTAAATGTCTACGCTCAGACGGTAGAATTTTAATTAGAGTAACAAAGAAGTTTGGACAACAACAACTATGTTTTAATGTGGTATGTCAACCTTTCCACGTTAAATGTCAATACATAGCAACTCAGTTTTTCAGTACGGATGAACTCGTGCTCAATGGAGATGAAACATTTATTTTGCATAAAAAATTGAAAAAGAGCATTGGTAGAGACATGCTATTGGTAATACTAATAAAAGAGGAAGAAATACAGAGATTAACTAGACATTCAAGAGGCTATATCCCACACTCCGCCCAAATATTTGCTTAACCCTCATCCTCCATAATTCACATTATTAATGACCACCTTTATGCTAGACAAGCCCACCTACTGATATATCCCAAGTTAATCCTATCATAACACATGCCCAGTAATTAGCATATAACCATTTTATACCGTGAGTATCCAGATTTGCTTACACGTAGCTCAACATATAGAATTTAAATATCCTAGATAGATGGTAGATAGGTGTCCACCATGGGTTGAACCTGCAGTCTCATAGTCACTTTACTTTTTTAGCCTGCCCAAGAAAATAGTTCAACATATTTGTAATATTTCCAGCTAATCAAGAAAGATCCTATCATGTTGTTCATTCTAGTCATATCACTCATTAGCTTTTTATTATAATCATACTATTGCTGTATACCGCCTGTGATATATTGCAACAGCAGGCCATAAACTTTCCTCTCAATTACATTTCTCTATTGCTACAGAAAATGAAAAAGATGCTAACTCAGAGAAAATGTATTGAGGCCTTACCACTCTCCATTTCTGAAACCTTTCCTCTAAGGATTTATTTGATAATGATCATGGCTGTTGTAACTGTTTAATGTACAAATATGAAGAGCTATAAGAAAGTGGATTGGGTTCAATCCATATCATCTTGTGGCTTCTTCAGAAGTTCAAAAGAAGCTCACCAAGGTACACTCTTGTTTCATTAGTTCCATCCGCTCAAATCTCCCCTTGTGGTCTTATGTCCTCTGAATGAGTCTATTTCCAAGTTCAATCACTGATCTATTTCAAAATATCAAGTGGACTTAGCCAAGCCTTGGCTCAAGACCCCACAATTTTTCATATTTGGTACTGATACTGAGTAGCATCCAAATGTGCCAAAGTCTATCATTGATCTCGTTGGCTTCTTTGCGTTGACTTAGTTTCCAACTTGGGCTAGTGCCTTATCCTTTCAGGTCATGGCAGTATCAAGATTTCCTAGTCCTTCAGTATGGAATGGTACAGCAATACCACAAACTCCTCTGCACAAACATGGAATGTGAAAGGGATTCTCTCATTTATTTTCTCCGAAGTAGTATATTGTTGTTAAACCGTAGAAGAAAGGGTATCAATGGATTGCGACCTCATAACTCCATAGAATCGAAACCTAATTATTGTTACTAGTGACTCTCTGCAATTGATCAGTTAAGAGCTTTTACACAGAGCAGCGAAACAACATAAAATTCCTAATATAAACACTCAAATCCGTCCAGCCAAAACTAATCAGAAATCACATTTAACCGATTGCCTCTTGGACTAGATACATAAAACGAGATACAGTATCAACGTAAATCAGCTTGGTTCAACCAAAACGTCAACCTAATCATAATAAGTAGATCACGGCGCACATATGAAAAATAAGTTCCACTCAGGTACTGATTCCAACCAGGCGGAGAAATCGAAGGTAGAGATTCTTACTTGAGAGAGAAGGTTTTTGGAAACTAGGCGTTGGATTGAGGCGGAGATGGATTCATTTGCTTTAGCGAGCGCAGCAGGGTCTGAATCGATTAGCCATACTTGGCAACCGTGTGTGGCGGCGAGTTGAGCAATTCCGGAGCCCATCTGACCGCCGCCGACCACTCCGATGGTCCTGATTTCCATCGTCGAGCAACTGCGAAATCCGCCGGCGAGGTGGATCGGATTATGAACTCGTGCTCAATCGAGATGAAACATAAATACAAATGTCAAAAGCTATAAATTTAGTAAAAAAAAAAAAGAAAGAACACATTTGATTGATTTTTGTGTTTGTAAAGATTTAGTCACTTTGGTAACAATTGAGTACTTCAATTTTCTAACGATTTAGTCATAATTTGGAAGCTGTCTCTGCTATAAAAAATCTCCGATTAAGCTTCCAATATTTAGAGAGCAATCTTATTACTAATTTAAAATACAGATACTAAATCATTAGTAATCAGAATTCATGATCTAAATCGTTATTTCGATAAAAGTACAAGAACCAAAAGTATTTTTAATCTAAAAATTTAGAATCATTTTGTTTTTTATCGTCTATTTTCTTAAATTAAGCTGAGTAACATTACTTTCACATATGTGTTCTTTAACTTTGTTATATTACTTTTATAAATGTTTTCAAATTTTAGGTCAAAATTTTTTAAATAAATAACAATAGATTTTAGAGAATTTTTTTTCAATTTAGCTAATAATTCAAAATATATTTTCAACCGTCAAGAAAAAACTTACCAATAAAACTGTACAAAAGTAAGTAGTGTACTTACTTTTAAAAACCGAAAAATTAAAAATAAAATAGTTATCTACCCGCCGCTAAATTTGGAGAGTTACGTATATTTGGTTTTGGATTTTATTAGTAGTAGTGGCCTGAATTGTTGGATAGACATTAATTTCAAGTGACATTGCCATGAATCGCTTAAATAAAGTTGTTTCTTAAATTTGAGAGTTGTCTAAGAACTCTCTAGATTGGTAGAGGGAGATGAGATTAAGACAACAATAAATAATGCAATTGAGACCTAAAGACCTTGAAAATTAGGGAGAAGCTTTAATGACAAGAGGTAGACAAGAAAAAGAAAACTTCAGGAAGCTATAATAATCGAGGTGAATCTACGTCCCAAAAGGTAAAGTAAAGAGATGCTTTTATTACGATAGAGAGAGCGTATTAGAAGAAATTGCTATGAATTGAAAATTAAGAGGAAAACTTGACCGAAGAAAGAAGAAGAATCTCCTAATGCTGCAAATGTAACTTAAAATTAATTTCTGGTTCTAAGATTTGACTTCGTTTTCATTTGATCCTTAAAGTTTCGAACGTGACATGTTTGGTGTTTGAAGTTTAAATTTCTTAATTGTTGGTTTCTAATTAGTCTTTGGGATTTGAACCATAATGGTGTGGCCAGGAAGTAATTGGTTCAAACCATGGTTGCCACCTAACTAGGATTTAATATCCTACAAGCTAAGTTACCTTGGTAATCGAATGAAATAGGGTCAAGGCGGTTATCCCGTGAGATTAGTAGAGGTGCTCGCAAGCTAACTTGGACACTTACAGTTATCAAAAAATTGACTAAGCTTCTTTGATTTATATATTTTTTAAATGAATTGACAAATTTTCTTATTTTCTTTTCTTAAGYGGCATTTGTCTCTTCTCCTCTTCCTCCCTCCATTCTCTTCTCCTTCCTTTTTGCTTCTCTTCTTCCCTTTAAATGGATCTGAATTTGATGAATCTGGGTCGAATTAGGGCACTTGCAAACGATGCGAAAGTCGTGCTGCTAAGGTTGGTTTGGAAAAATTACGGAGTTTGTATAAAAAGATTTAGGACATATTTGATAATGATTTTAGAATAAGTGATTTTAGATTTAATGATAATTGATATTGTGAAAGTGATTTTTATATAGTTATTTTAACCGTTTGGTTACACAAATTTTCAACTAATATTTATATAATCAAAAATGTTTAAGGATAGAATTTGACAAAAATTTTAGCGCATTAAATATAGGATGAAAACTAAAAATTTAGAGAAATATTTAAAAATTTTAAAGGAAACTGAGAGAGAATAAATAAAATTAAAGATAAATAAAGTACARAGAGTGACAAAAATTTTAGAAATGAAAAAAAATAAAATTTCTCAAATTTTAAGGTGAAATAGAAAAATAAATTTAAAATTTAAATCAATAACCATTTTAAAAAATAATTTCCTATTAATTTTTTTTTTCTTTTTTATCAAAAAATCACTTGAGAATCACCTCCCATGGGGAATCATTTTGATTTCAAATTTTTTATAAAATCAATTGATAATTGTTGCCAAACATATCATTTTGATATTAATAAAAGTGATTTAGTAATGCTAAAATCACTCCCAAACATGTCCTTATAGAAAAGAAAATAATAAAAATAAATTTTCATATTCATCAATTTTCTTGGAGGACAGGCAACAAGTGTGAATACCTTGATTTGGATATTCATATCATTCTCCCCTTCTTTGAAAAGATTCGTCCTCGAATCTAAAGGATCTCCTCGCATGACAAATTTGAAGTTATGATTCCACGGTCTTGCATTATTTGGATCCCCCTCCACTTGGGGATTTTTGGTCTTGGATGCGGAGTGAAGGTGGAATGATGCTTCTTATATAGCTTCATGGATTCATTTGTCCCATATAAACRACATTGACTCATTTTAGAAGCAACTCTTGACTTCTACTTTTCAATAAGCAATTTAACCTCCTGCAMGAATTCAAAAGAAAATCTTGTTACACTTGGTTTAAGTGTATCCGTTAGAAAGCAACTTTGTTTAGTTACAATCTCCTATATATGTCGTTTTGAAAACAAAACAATACTAGCTTTAGAAACTCTCGTAACTGGACCCTTTTTCTCATCAACAATTTTCCCTCTTGGTTTTCACTTTTTTTTACCCTCTTCGTTTTTTCTACTACTTTTGTCTCAACCTCTTTTTTAGAGCATAACTTCTTACAATCTTCGGTTGTCTCCTCATCACACATAACAACCTCATTATTTGAATCTTCCCTTTTGGCATCATACATAATGACCTCAACATTGTCCGAATCATCCTTTTGGAGATTTGGATGTTCTCTCTCATATTTGATTGATCTGTCATCCTCTTGGGCATACATAACAATCTCAACTTTCGTCTCTTCCTCGGGATTTGGATGTTCTCTCTCATTTTGAATTGATTTGTCATCCTTTTGAGGCTCGGGAAAATCTCACTCTTTCTAAATAGATTGTGCAGCTTGTCTCCCCATGGCCATGTCCTTCAATTTTAATTCTTGATTTAACTTGGAAATGTACTTCATGGATCGACACATTTCAACCAAGCTTTCTATCATAACCTTCCAAAATGGATCCTCACTAATATGATGATTCTCATGACATCTTCGCCTTTCGTGAAACATTATGACTTTTAATATTTCAAATTCCAGCAAGTCTTATAGTATTCTTATGAAAATCATGCAAGAACATTTCAATATAGCCTAGAATGTGAAAAGTGACAAAATATCTCAAATTTAGGAAACACAGAAAGATTTTTTAAATAAGAAAAAATAGAATGGAAAAGAAAGAGATATGAGTGAACTGGTGTGAATCAAAAGAAGATGATAAGTAACCTTTTTTTTTTCAGGCAAGCAAGATAAAAGATGAAGCAAAGATGAGAAGATCAAGAGTCACACGAAATATAATTAGATATGGTTGAAAGTAAAAATAAAGAAAGAAGAAAAAGAATGTAAAGCAAATAAAGATATAATTTGTTTAGAACCAAAGCTCTRATACCAAATGATAAATGAACTATTTCAATTATGCATGAGAACTCCTTTATTCAAGGTGAACCCCTATAACAATAATAAGAATAACCTCAATAATAAGATGATAAACCAACCCYAAGAAAATTAAAACAKATTTATGCTTGGAAAGATATGATCAAAGATCAAGAATAAATGAGAACTTGTTCCTATATTCAAGATTTCGAACTCTCCACATCCTAATTGATCAAACTAGATTGAAAGTTCTAAAACATGCATTCTAACACAAGATACAAAGAAAACTTAAAACTTGAGAGAGATTAAACTCAAAATGGTGTGTTTGAAAAGCAAATTTACATACATGTTTATAGTCTAAGTTCAGCCCACACCCTTTCAAATCCATACATGAACCGTACTAAATGCAAATACATGAATTTGAAAGATATATGATGTATTAAATATGTGAATGRATCTGGATTTTTAGATTCATGAATTTTCTTGGAGGACAAGATGTCTTTTCAAACCTGAAGGGATGCAACTCTTATACCATATATGAATGTATTCTTTGACGTGTGCTCATTACTTTAAAATCACTTGTTGATTTTAAGTTCATTGAATTAAACTGAGAACTTGTTGTTTCAAAATTATGTAACTTCAGGTGTATATTTATCAAATTTTACTTTCAAACATATATACCTAATATGAATCTTCATGATTCACGACATCRACACATAGATTTCATCCATAACAATTAATGTCATAACTCTGTCATTTTGGCATGGTAAGACTTTTATGAATATATATTAAATATGTAAAACAACGTATAATTTACTAACATCRTAATAAATATCAAAACAAATAACGTAGTTTGATTTGTTGCTTTAATATTCTTCATATACTGCTAAGGAACTTTTTACCATATACAATATAATTAATATAATCACTTATKTTCTTTAATACCTTACCAAACATTCCATTTTGGTTGYTTTATCAAATGCCATTTCTTTCCAACCCTTTAACTACCTTACTTCTTATGTACCTTTTCCTTTAGAAAAAAAGGACCCCAAATATTGTCGAATCTATTTATATTTGCCCATTTTACAAATTCTAATCCAACATTGTATTTCAATAAATATTATAAAGTTTATCTCAAAGATTATATAACTAAATACAAAAGCATCTAAACCAATAAATMATCTAGATAAAATAGGTAATACAAAAACAATAACCTAAGATTGCACATCCTAGAAGAAAAAAAAATTAAGTGTGTCTGATGTCACATAACTTTCTCGTCAATTTTTCGAAAAACATATGAACTTCTGTAACCATGGTATTAAATATTGGTCAACATGTCGACATTTTCATCGACAATTCCATGTATCTACGGGTCCGACATCGACATGAGGGATAAATTGATATTTCCATAATATTATAAAACAAATCAGACACAATAGTAAAAATATCAACAAAATCTCACTAATATAAATATAATATTAATATTAATTATTTTAAACTTATTCAGAAAAGGGTGAAATTCTTATTTATTAATTTAAATATTTTTACGGATTTTTTATTTTTATGATTTTTCAAAAAAAATATATCTATCTACCAATATTTTATCGATATTTCTGTCAACATTTTCATGAAATTGAGACTTTGACATTTCCATCAACATCGATATTTAAAATATAATCTATAACATAATCGCATTATTATATATAGAAAACTCCAAGTCAAATTACAAACATTCCTACCCTACATTTTAAAATAAAATAAAATAACCATTCTTATAATACGAAGAGAAAAAAATCTTACCCTACATTTAGTTGCCACCTCTTTTTTAGGTCATGAGTTCGACCCTTCCACCTTCGAAATAAAATAAAATTGTCAATGGTTCTTTTTTACAAAATAGTTAGTTCAGCGTGTCCCCGAGTGTAGCGGAGTAAAGCTCCAACTTCCAACTAAAAAAATTCTGACTATGCCATCGGCCGAAAAAAGGGAAAAGTACATGGGTGGATCCAAGAATTTGGGCCTAAAGAATAAATAAGAAAAACAAAGAGGCCCAGTCCAAGTTTGTGAACTTGTCTGTGTGGGTTTGTATAAAATTTGGTTGGAAATGTATACAGAAATCGAGAGTTTTTTTTTCTTACTGAGGTAATTTGATTTAAGGTAATTAATTGTGACATTTATCATATATAGGGAAGATATTTTTCAATCTAATTATAGTTAATTATTGTCAATTTGGACATAATTTGAACATAACTGGTAAAGCACATATCCCGACCAAAAATACGTGGGGTCGAACTCTCATCCTATATTTTGTTATACTGAAAAAATTATATGTAATTATTACAAATATATTACAAACTAATAAAGACATAATAGAAGTCAAAAATAATAATAATAAAGACATAATAGGTCGTTAGTAGTACCAATATCATGTATGTTTGAAGCATTGTTTCTAAAATAAACTGGTTAAAAAATATTTTCGGTCTTGTAATTAAGTAACGATTTAGTTCAATAGTTTAAAGTTTGCAACGATTGAGTCTTTTATCCTAAAAAATATATTTTTCAATTTAAAAAAAATGTGATAACGTGACCTGCAAAAGTTAATAACATTGTATACATTAAATTTACTATTCTTTCTCTTAATTTTTAAAAGAAAAACTTCTAAAAATTTGATCAAAAGAAAAAAACTTTTGAAACACAGCTATCTAAATATATTGTTATGGAACAATGTTTATTTTCTAATTTTGGTTGRGTTGTTGCCCCACCAACAAGTTCTTTTCAACTTCATCCAAACAATATTTTGACAAAAATTTACTCCAATAATGATGAAAAGATATGCCATAATGGTCRTGAACTTTATAGTAAATTAAATCTTGGTAGGTAAATGTTGCTGTCACTCATAATCCTAAGTTGGAAAAAAACCCATGAGGTCTCATAATTCTCATAAACCCATATTATCCCCCGTAATATTTTAATGGTCGATTGGACCAACTAACAAAGTGCGAACTTGAGGAAGATAGGACTTACAAAAAGGGAACAAACACTCCAACGCCAAGTGAGTAARCCACAAGCTTAAGTAGGTCGTTCTCATAGYAGACTTGYATACCCAAATGAGTGGTGGAGTGTCTCTTTTTAGGCAGTAGGAGGGGACAAGGTCATTGGAACTACCCGACCGACGGTTATGGATTATCTAACCTCAAATCGRTCGTTGTATCTAAGGTCAGAGTCCTCAGGTCAATTGTAGAGCTCGATCGATTCTCAGATTTGGTTTATGATCTCTTCRGTCAGATCTTAAAGACAGGTCGATCTTCTCTGTTGAGTTAGTTGGAAGGATTTGGTTGTACCAAACTGACTTGATTGATCCACGTGTCATGCTCTATTTTTGCCTCCAACAATGACCAATCTTTATTGTATTAGTAAAAATTGGACACCAGTTAAAATGTAAAATTTAATTTTGGTCTTTAAATTTTCTACCTAGTKTTTTTCCCTCTTAAAATTTAAACAAGTTGTTTTCTAGACATTCATCAAATTTAATAAGTTTATGGTCAAAATAAGAGTTGAAAATTTAAACAGAAAAAAATGATAGTATCAGTTTTATTTTTGGTTAACATGCACTAATGCATGTATCTTTAATATTTCATGACACATGAAGATTATGATATAAATATAWATTATTATAAAATTTAAAAATAATAATAATATAGATGGAGTTTGAAGTGTGTCTAATCCCATCCAAGAAAATATTGTTAGAAAATTTTGAAAYACTCGAAGTTGTAATGACAATGAATTGATTTAAAATTTTTCAAACTAAAGCAATTAAAGTAGAACCTTAATATTTATCGTGGAACCAAATTGATTCTAAATAATTGAAATTAAAATTTCTGATTTAGATGTTGACCAAAATAGAAAAGCAAGTATAATATTTTACCATTATGCTATATAATTTTCTATGATATTGTATTAATAATAATATAATATTCTAATATGAAATAGTAATGTGACATGGATTAAATCAACTTAATAAATTAAAGCTTCCAATGAAAATAAAAAAAAAAGAAAAAAAAAGGTAAATATTTTCATTCAATTATATATTTTTAAATCTAAAAAAAAGAACCAATATGTTTAGACTAAAAARACTTAAACCTAAACTAACTTTTCCTCTACAAATACTAAAACACAACAACATGAAAAAAAAGAGTATATATATATATATATATAACAAATATAGTTAAAAAAAATAAAAGAGAAATTTTAAACGTATCAAACTACCTATCTCTCTGCAAATTCATCCTATTTTGRATGGGAATTCTTTTGACCGAATTAATGTTATAAAATTGAAATGAAAAGGAAAGAAAACTGATTGGATCACATCAAACGAAATAGAGAATCAACTTGAATTTTAATTGAATTGTGATCCAAAAAGGTTTATGTATAAGGGCAAAAGAGGAAACGATTGTAGTATACTTATATGGGTGTAAGATGGAGCGGTGTGAATAAATTTAAAAAATAGAAAATCTATCTTCTTCTTCTATAAAGCACGGTAAATTTAGAAMTTGTTCCGTTTTAATTTCAAATCATTCCAAATTCGAACCATTTGTTTTTTAACAAAAAAAAACATGGTTTCAAATTCCTTCGTTTTCTTTTCAAATCAAACATCGGAAATAATTACAAATCAAAGGTTTCAAACACAAGGTGAATGAATTAGTAAAATATCTAATATTTTAATCTAATGGGTTGGACAGGTCTTGGCCACAAAATGGAAGATCTAAAAAAGCATAGATCCATTGAAAAAAAAATACTAGTATATAACCAACCAATCAGTTACCAATTTGTGAATGCACCTCCTTTTATRTTCTTTCAAGATAATTTTATAGCAAAATTCAAATAGTGAAATAAAAAATTCCCAATAAAAAAAGAAACTCACTCACCCCCACCTATATGGATTTRTATATATATGGTTTGAAATATATTAATAAAATGAAAAAAAATATAAAGCACATAGAAACAGGATTAAGTTAACCATCATGGTGGCTGATTGGTCCAGAGGGACTAGAGTAAGTTGAGAGAGATTGAGTTCAGACCCACAAGGGCCACCTACTTTAAGAACTGATTCTTATCTATTTTCCAGTATTGAATAATGTTGTAGGATCGGATGGCTGTCTTGTGAGATGAATCGTAAATTTGTCGGGATAAAAAAGAAAATTAAGTTGAAAAATGAAAGTAGGGGCATTTGGTGTCAAAAGGTTGAATGATGAACAATGATAATATATGAAAAGCTTTTAAAGTTATTAAGAAAAATAGTCAAGTGGGAGTGGGAATGCCATATAGCACGAGAGCCTAACTTTCATCAATGTCTCTTCCCATGCTTGCTTTGTCTTTGTGATCATGCCCTCTCTCATCATTCATTTCATATCTAGAAGCGGTCTACGTTTGATTTGCTATTCAGACTAAACTCGTTGAGTCTACCCTCTATCGRTTCAAACCCGATTGAAGAACTTTACCTCATATTTATAATTTGGTCCCCAATGTTTACATACAATTTTTTCTAAGTTTAGATTACCTGGCTCCCARAAAAATTAACTATATCTCCAAATGAGCCAAGTTATTTTCTTTTTCTTTTAATTAAAATAGCGTGAATATTCAATGTTTAAAAGATACTAACCAATAAATAATATTCTTAAAACACCCTAATTTCAATAGTGCATTACTGCATATGGAGTTTGATTGAAGATATTTTTATACTTTAAACACTGTTTCTACGAATATCGGAAGAAGGAAGCTGACCTCCAAGTACCTGTAAAACAAGGTTAGCACTCCGACGAGCAAGTTAGTCTCGGTCTGATCTAATGCTTCAAGTGAGAGTAGATTCGCGTTCCTTGTTTATGTGACAGCCATTTCCATTTATAGGGATGAACTCCGACAAGACTCCCGATAGCGCTCTAACGGTCATCTGATAACCCGTGAAATGCGGCGTGTTGTCGGGAAACGCCTCTGTTGCCTTTGCTATTGTGGACATCATCAATAGGTCAGCTCGTACCTGCGACAGGTCGACCAAAATAGAGAAATAGCTCGGCTCAAACAAATTATGTCGACCTAATTGAACTTGCATCAATCTGCAGGTTTTCAGTAAGTTCATCTTCTTAAACGTTGACACATGGCAATCGATAAATGGACTCCAACAAATACAAAAAGCAAAATTTCTCACGAGAATGAAATTATGTTATGGTTTTGTGTAGGATTTTAAATTATGAGGTTATTTATTGAAAAGGTAAAATACATGGAAGTTAGGGATTGTTTTTGTAATTTGACAAAATATTYAAGGGATTTCAACCCGCTGCAATATACACTTTAAACTACTATATATACACTTATTTATTTTGTACAATAAATGTGAGGACAAAATATTGAACCTCTGAAAAGAACAAAATATTTTAACCTATGCTGATGTTAACACATAAACTTTAAACTAATTAGACTTTATTAGTTAAACCATTAATAATTTAAAAATTCTTGATGTAATTAATTCATGTAGTATACATTCTTAAAGAGCATGGAAGATAGATGGCATCAAAATCATATAGACCCAATGTTTTATGGCTTTGAAATTTAGCTAATAATTCAAAACGTGTTCTTGAGAAATGTGATATAAAATGTACTAAAAACATTGCAAGGAAGCCAGGATAATTAATTATCATTAAATTATGCTTTTTTTTTTCAGTACAACGTGTTGGGGAAGGGATTCAAACTCACAATCTCTTGGTTGAAGTATATGTCAATTATCGCTAAGCTATRCTTGCTTTGGCGAAGTCAATATAAATTTTAAAAACATAAAGTTAAATAATGAAATTGTTATTAAATGAASCTCGTAGATTGTGTTGATTTTATGAATTCTCTTTGAGTTAGATGCACCTTTTTTCATTTTTTTTTTAATAATTTTTTTTAACTCTTCAACATTCTTTTGACAAAATTCGAAAAATTGAGTTTGTAATTTCTTCCAACCCATGAAGATCTTTAATTAAATACCATCGCTATTTAAATAATTAGAGGGAAAATTGTAAAATAGTAGGTTGTCTAAATTATATTTTTTTAATCTCTATATTTTAAGCTTACCTTCAATTTAGTCGCTGTAGTTAATTTTCGTTAATAATTTGATTAAGGTAACTTCACATACAAGTAATAAAAACTTATAAGTGAGCGGAAACCTGTCTTAGAGATTGAACGTTGACTTATCTTATTGYCGTTCGGCACACGGTTCCCACTAGCATCGATCCATGGCTTCRGAAAATCGAAAAAGCGAGCCCCGAGAAAATCGAAGGGGGAGTGAGAYCGCAATTCGATAGAATCAAGGTCGGACCGGAGAGGGAACCTCGAAGGGCACCCAACAACATCAACTTCCCGTATTAGATCGTCTTTTTTAAATTATTTGTAGTTTTTGTTAAGAAAAAGTATTTGTAGTTGTACTCCAGAAGAAGTTACAAAGATATAATAAGTAGTATTAGTTACGTTTCAAACCTTATACGATTAGTTATTATTTGTTGTCCTTTCTACTTTTCAATCAAATTATAATGTTTAAAAATCTAAATATATTGTTTTCAACAAACACGACTTGCGTATACCTTCCACATCAATAAAGTAAAATGATATGGTCTTTAAGCTCGTTTTTTAGGTAACTCTTATTCGTGAACATAAATTCATCATTTATTTGTTTATTTATTTATTCAATCCATGCCGTGACTGAAACATAAGGGACTATGCAGCGTTTTGTTAATTTCTAAGGGAAAAATCAATCTTCACTCTAAACTTTCATTTTTATTAAATTAAACCAGGATAAAAATCTCTCAACATTCATTAATTTCAATCAAAATTAAGTCTTGCACAAAACTAAACGAAGTTCCATCAATGTCAACCAAATAAATGTCTCAAAAATTAAAAGAAAAAAAAGGTTATAGCATACATCAATTTTGTATCATACCCATGTTTTATAATTCATTAAAATTAAAGCTTTTAAGGTAAAGATTACAACATTCATCCAAGTTTAAAATTCAATCTAATGAAATTGAAAGTCGAATTGAAATTAAAGACTCCAATTCAGTTATCAAGGTGAAAATGAAAAAGATGATTAAAAAAATATCGAGAGCAATTAATTTAATTTTTAAGTTCAACAAAAACCATCAAATTATATATAATGGTAGCGAGTATCTTATTCGCGGAATTATATAAAATATGAAATCGGATTAGTGGTAAGGTTAAGTTGAGCAATACTAATTAAAAAAAAAAGTTAATGATGAGAGAGAGAGAGAGAGAGAGGTGGGTTTGGTGAGGTCACATGAAGAGAGAGAAAGTTTGAGTAATTAAAACGACAAATGGAAGTGCGTGGCAGTTCACCTAAAACTAAAAACTTTTTCTACCACGGCCGATAGCCCGTGACCCCCTCCCAAACCTCTCTCCTCCACCGGCTATTCCCGGTCATTCCTCCACCGCTAAAAACTAGAACTCCTTTTGACTTTTTACTCTCCTCGCTTCCGCCCCACTCGCGCCATCCACTCGCGTGCATTTCACGTCAAATCCCCCCTTCATTAATATAATTATTATATTCTCTCTATTTTTTTATATATTTTAAGTTTGTCGAGAGATCTTTGTGATCTCGAATTATTTAATTACTAATTTGACGTCTTTAATGTGATTGGATAGACCAAGGTTTTCAATCTAACTAGCATATTTAAATACCATCAATTGTGAAAACAAATAAAAAATCACTTTCTATTGAGTGAAATTTAACCTTGTAGATTTAATTATGTAAATTAATACTTTTCCACGATTTGGGGTTAGCTTTCTCAACTTAACAAATTTTTTAATGGCTAAATTACCAAAAAAAAATGAAAAAAAAAACTCATTTGTTTCAAAAATATCATTTGAATAGTCTTAGAACTTCAGTTTTCTTTCTCAGTTTGTCACATTGTCTACCAAATTTTGTTATAATCCTCACTTTTAAAAACGATAATCTCTTCTACATTTTCTCTCTTTTCAGGTTCAATCCAATCGAACAAACACATGCGAAGAAATAGTAGCTTCATCCTTTATTGAAGTATATATATTTCAATTGGATCATTTGGATAAATTTTTTTTTCTTTTTTACTTAAATGTATATTTAGGTTATACAGGCCATCTTCTCAACAAAAAAATAATAATAAAATAAAGGGTTATATTTGAATTTACAAAACATTTAAAAGTTGTAACTACAATCATAAATTACATTTTTAGTCCCAATACTTTAAAAAGTTTTAGCATCATCTCTATCATTTGAATAAAACATACCACCAAATATTTATGGCATTAGTAAACAGTAACAAAAACCAAACATACCACATTATTTGTAGTTACTGTTGAAAAGAAGTCACACGAATCCAAAAGACATTATCCAATGCACTCCAAGACAAAATTAGGCCTACCCACTATGCTAAATTCTACCCAAAATAATACCTTAAAATCCAACCGAATTTTATTTTATCAATCAATGTGACTTGCCTGACTTATTAAAACAAAATATCACATGAAAATTTCTCTATCACTCTCTCTATTTCCATAAAAAAAGCATGCCTATTATGGAATGAACATAAAAATGAAATTGAAATTAAGTTTAAAGCATAAAATGCAAAAAAAAAAAAAAAATTAACTTAGCCCATAGAAATAAGTCCCTAGGTTTTAATTTCAATTTAGTCTCTGTGATTTAAAAATTTCGATTTAATCCTTATAATTTGGCCAAACTTATAAATTGTTTTTGTCATTATAATATCGAACACAATACACCATATTTTTTATTTACATGACAATCTATTCTATTTGATAAACTACATTAGCGGGTTGTTTATAGAACTGAGGGTCCAGTAAAAAACATTAGAATCTCGAGTAAAAATTGTTGAAAAACAATATATACATTTTTTTTAAAAACAAACAATCTATAAAGTTTAACTAAATTTAAAATTTTAAGACTATAGACACTAAACTAAAACTAACCCAAGCCACCAGAATCAAATTGAAAGCGATAAAATTATAAGTCCTTGAGGGGCAGCCCAATTGACCATGATTTGAGATCTTTTGCTTAGAGGTCTCAAGTTTAAATCTTTCGATGAGTTTAATAGCAAAAATATTTTGATATTTCTCGAGTCCGAACCTTGGGATAGGCACGGGTATCCTGAATATAGGAAAGTAAAGCTCTGACTCCCGGTTATTAAAAAAAAAACAGTAATAAAGAGAAATAATTCGTGTGAACACGTGCATGGAGTAAGCGTGGGAGTAGGAAAAAAGAAAACTCACCTCGTTTCTTGCGCTTCCAACTCCGTCTGACTTTGGCTTCTCTCTCTCCTTTCTGCAATTTCTTCCAGAGAGAGAAAAGAAACAGATCCATGTCCCTGCTGTGCTGACAATCACAAACAAAAAGGCAATAGTGAGAGAGAGAGAAACTCGTAAACCGTGAATTTTTCCAAAGGAACAAATTTTGATTGAGGTCAGCTCTGTGTGCGTCTTTCTTTGGGAAAAAGCTCACTGATTTGATTATAAAACCACAGCTTCCTCGCTGTGCTCCTTCTGGGTTCGCCATATGGACAATGTGTGGAAACTTTTTTGCCCCAATTTTCAAAACCCAGATTTCACATTTCACATTGTTTCTCGGGACTCTAACCCCAGATTTCTCTCAGCAGAAGACAACCCCACAAAATAAGGCGTTTCTGGAGCTAAGCTAGCTACTGGGAACAAATCCATTTGTTTATTTGTTTCTCTCTTCTTCGGTTTCAGCTTTCAAGCTTCTTCTTCTTCTCTTGGGATCTGCTTCTCACGTGATTTGGGCATATGGGTTTCAAGTTTCTTCGTTTTCGAATACCTCTGTTCTCTTAAATTGCTGCTTTCTTTTTTCTGGTGTGAGCTGCTGAAGGATCTTTCGGGTTGAAGTTCAATTCTGGGTTTCGTCCATTACTGTTATCGGGGAACGGTATGATATCAACTAGGGATTGGTGATTTCAGCTTTATTTTAATTGGAACTTTTCTCCTTTTGCTTCTTTTGCAAGTTGCCCAACTTGGGATTCTCCTCCTCATATCAGAGAGTTTGCAAGATTTCTTTATTTGGATTGATTCCTCTCATCTCTGAAAAGCCTAGTGTGGCAAAATCACAGAAAATGAGTCTTGACTAGGTCTGCAGTGGGCTCTGCTTTTGATTTCAACATGAGATTCTCAGAGGTGATGGTGCTAAATCTAGTCAAAATGACCTTTCAAACATGGATAATCTTGACTTGCTTGCTTTCTTTTTCCTTGGGTCTGAAACCGCCTAATCAAATCGTCTGTGATCCAAAAGATTTGTTGGCGTTGAGGGGCTTTGTGAAAGGCCTTACAAATAGCTCTATTCTCTCTGTTTGGTTGAATGAATCCAGCTGCTGCAGTTGGGATGGTGTCGATTGTGGATTTTATGGCAACACCTCTCTCACTGACAGAGTGACCAAGTTGGTACTGCCTAACATGAATCTGAAAGGGAAGATTTCACAATCGCTTGCTGGTTTAGATCAGTTAATTTGGTTAAATCTGTCGTACAATCAGCTTGAAGGAGGATTGCCAACAGAATTCTCAAGCTTGAAGCAGCTCCAGGTTCTCGATTTGAGCTACAATAAGCTATCAGGACCAGTCACCAATGCAACTTCAGGGTTGAAATCTGTCCGTATTCTGAATATTTCCAGCAATTCATTCGCTGGGGATTTTCCCCAGCTTATGGGATTTCAAAATATAGCTGCCTTCAATATAAGTAACAATTCTTTCACAGGCGAGGTTTCTTCACAGATTTGCAATTCCTCCAATGTGATTCAGGTTGTCGATATATCACTGAACCGAATATCCGGTGTTCTTCAAGATATGGAGAATTGCAGCAAATCCCTCAAACATTTCCGTGCAGACTACAACTTACTTACCGGAAATCTTCCAGATTCTTTGTATTCATTATCGTCTTTGGAGTACTTCTCGATCCCTGGGAACAGCTTATTTGGCCAATTAAGCATGGAACTGAGTAAGCTTTCTAGGCTTAAATCCTTTATAATATTTGGAAACAAGTTTTCTGGTGAACTTCCAAATGTGTTTGGTAATTTTTCAGAATTACAGGAGTTAGTTGGACATTCTAACTTGTTCTCTGGAATATTGCCTTCATCTCTGTCATTATGCTCAAAACTCCGAGTGTTTGATCTTAGGAACAATACTTTAACTGGTACTATCGATCTCAATTTTTCTAGATTACCAGATCTCCAGATGCTTGATCTAGCCTCTAATCACTTTTCTGGGGCTCTACCAAATTCTCTATCCGATTGCCATGAACTGAAAACTCTCAGCCTTGCCAAAAACAACTTAACCGGTCAAATTCCTCGAGATTACTCGAAGCTTTCCTCTCTGACATTTCTATCTTTGTCGAACAACAGTATTGTAAACTTGGGCGGTGCATTATCTGTTCTACAGAATTGCAAAAACCTGACCATTCTTATTCTTACAAAGAACTTCCGTAATGAGGAAATTCCACAAACTGCAACTGTTTTCAATAATTTAACGCTTTTGGCATTTGGTTATTGTGGTCTGAAAGGACCAATTCCTGGTTGGTTACAAGGTTGCAAGAAATTAAGTATCCTCGATTTGTCTTGGAATCACTTAAATGGCAGTATCCCTCCTTGGATTGGTCAGCTGGAGAATTTGTTTTATTTGGATTTATCCAACAATTCTCTGACAGGAGAAATCCCAAAAAGTTTGACACGGATGAAAGCACTAATTTCCAAAAACTGCAGCTCTTCCAGTTCAACATCATCCGCTGGAATCCCCCTTTTTGTCAAAAGAAATCAAAGTTCTACTGGTTTGCAATACAACCAGGCGTCAAGCTTTCCACCATCGATTTACTTGAGCTACAACAGAATAAATGGAACTATTTTACCAGAAATTGGAAGATTGAAATGGTTGCATGTCTTGGATTTGAGTCGAAATGATATTACTGGGTCCATCCCGAGCACTATATCAGAGATGGAGAACTTGGAAACATTAGATTTGTCAAATAATGATCTTTATGGACGAATTCCTCCATCATTCGACAAGCTCACATTCCTGTCAAAGTTTAGTGTGGCAAATAATCACTTGGAGGGACCAATTCCAAATGGAGGACAATTCTTAAGCTTTCCCACCTCAAGTTTTGAGGGCAATGCAGGACTTTGCGGGGAAATTGATGACCCTTGTCACTCTGTTAATGGATTAGGAACAAAACCCGAAACCTCCACTGGTTCAAAGAGAAAAATTGGTAAAAGCGTCATTCTTTGCCTTACAGTCGGTGCAGCTGCAGCAGTCCTCCTGCTCCTTACAGTGGTTCTACTCAAAATGTCCAGGAAAGACGTTCGAGATCAAAATAACAGTTTCGATGAGGAGTTTAACACACGCGACAGGTTATCTGGAGCTCTCGGATCATCAAAGTTGGTGCTCTTTCAAAATTCAGAATGCAGGGATCTTACGGTATCAGAGTTGTTAAAAGCTACTAGCAATTTCAACCAGGCAAACATAATCGGTTGTGGTGGATTTGGCCTGGTTTACAAAGCCAACCTTCCCAATGGTTCAAAAGCTGCAGTCAAGAGGCTTACAGGAGATTGTGGTCAGATGGAGCGGGAATTCCAAGCTGAAGTAGAAGCTCTTTCTCGAGCGCAGCATAAGAACCTTGTTTCACTGCAAGGTTACTGCAAACATGGAAATGACAGGCTACTAATCTACTCCTACATGGAGAATGGAAGCTTGGACTACTGGCTCCATGAGATTGTTGACAATGAGTCGATACTAAAATGGGAAGCAAGACTCAAAATCGCACAAGGTGCTGCTCATGGATTGGCTTACCTGCACAAGGAATGTCAGCCAAACATAATTCACCGAGACGTAAAATCAAGCAACATACTTCTAGATGACAGATTCGAGGCTCATTTAGCTGATTTTGGTCTTTCGAGATTACTCCGGCCATATGATACCCACGTTACCACGGACTTGGTTGGGACTTTGGGTTATATTCCTCCTGAATACAGCCAAACATTAACTGCAACATGCAGGGGTGATGTGTACAGTTTTGGAGTTGTTCTTCTTGAGCTCCTTACTGGTCGGAGGCCAGTAGAGGTATGCAAAGGAAAAGCCTGCAGGGATCTAGTGTCTTGGGTGATTCAGAAGAAATCAGAAAAGAGAGAAGAGGAGATTGTTGATCCTGCAATTTGGGATACAAATAGCAAAAAACAGATTTTAGAGGTTCTAAGTATTACTTGTAAATGCATAGACCAAGATCCAAGGAAGAGACCTTCGATTGAAGAAGTTTCTTCTTGGCTAGATGGTGTTACAATGTAGGTTTCTCATACTAAACAATTGGTTTGCATTTCATCCCTCCACATCTGATATTTGGATAATGTAAAGCAACACCGTTGTAATCAATCCTACCAGGCTGGGGGAATGAGGGTACAAAGGAAGGAGAATGTTCATAACTTAGTGACCTTTTTTCTTTTTTCGGAGTGGGGTTGTATACTTGTAGCTGTAATTGATACCAAAAAAACTTCTTGTAATATGTTTTACTGTTTAGAATGGGCATGCTTAGAGTGCCTTCCAATCCAGTTCAGCTTTCTATGGTTCTCACTTTCTGAATGTGGTTGAATGTTGCCTGCTGGAACCCCTCTGATTATAAAGCTTTTATTGTGCAGGTTGGACAAAATCAAAAAAATTATTGAATGGGTTAAATTCTTCAGAGATTTCATTTAGGCAGGAATGGATCTTCCATACTAAATTCAATAATCAACAGTTCATACTCCAACTAGAATAAATAATCGCTCAAAATATGCCGAATCTCAACCTTTTAAATCCAAAAGCTGCCTGATCAATCCCAATCATCGATTCTTTCTTCACTTATCTTAGAAGTTTCTTTTATATTTCCTTCCGATAATATGTCCCAAAATATGGCAATATACTCAGCATTCAATAATATCTTTCCACTAAATTCCAGAAGAAGATTCAAAATGTCAGAGGAGCAGTATTTCCACGCAATCAGAAAGCTTTGGATCTACAAAATACCAACAAAGTTCGATATACCTATCTATCTATTAGTAATCACAAAGGGTGATCTAACTCACTTGACTTCAGTGAACAGAACATGACGTTTTTCAAGAGGGTCATATTTCTGGAGCTGAATCTTGTCAGCCATGTTCTTGCTCTTCTGCTTCACATAGAAAAAGCCAGTCCCCGCAGCCGAGGAGAGTCGGACTATTTTGAAATCTCTCTTTCTCCCTTTTCTCCTCGTCTTCTTTTTCTTGCCTGGATCACCACCCCTCTTCCTACTCAACCTCTGCATTTGAATGCAATTGATAAGTTAGCCACATGATCATTCCTTCCCCTACATACAAAACTCCACAGAAATCTATACCTTACGGTTGACACCTGATTGAAAATCATGAATCAACAGTAACATTTAACATAACAAACAAATTGCAAAATACTGTTCCCAGTGATTTAGTTGGTTCACTTTTGCATAACGTACAAACTAAAAAGTTGGAACAGAAAATGTACCAAACTTCACAGCAAAATAATCCCAACAGAAGTTTTATCAGGTTTCGCTGTCAGCCAGTCATCTCATATCAAAGATACAAATTAAATCAGATAAATACAAGTTATCTATATCATATCAAGCATATATCATACAGAATGCTGCAATTGTGAGGGACATCATACAAATTGACATAAGAAGTGTCGACATAACACATACACCAACAGATATAATGCATAGTTGCGTACCTTTCTCTTTGTAGTGTTGGGAGCATATCTTTTGGCCATACAAATTACGGAACCACGACGGATTGATCTCTCCCGAGCGCTTAGTGACAACGATCCTGAAAATTTCAACAGACCCCCAAATCTTAAATTTCTCCGTCCTATAATTGGTTGGTAAGAAAAACCGTAAATAAACCCCACCAAACAAATACTCCCGATCACAATACTCAATTGGATGATTTGAATTTGGATGGAAATGTTGGGAATTACCTTTGAGATTGGAGACGAGGCTCAGCGAGAGGGAAGCAGAGAAGGAGAGAGACATGAAAGTGAGGAAGCTTGGAGGAGCGGAAGACGCGGGATTATTGAGAAATCGGTTCCTTAACCCACAAGAAAGCGCCAACTCCGAACGAAACCTTTGAATAATTGTCGCCATCTTCCATG
>NW_019104510.1:1041183-1082868 GCF_001995035.1 Momordica charantia
TTTGAATGTGGTAACATTTTGTCATTTTTTAATCATCGATTTTTTTTTTAATGAAAATTTTCATCGATTTGGTAAATATATTTTCAGGAAAAATATAATATATATATATATATTTATATTTATATATATATTTCTTCTACGTCAATTTTTCACTCTAAACTTTCAATTCATTGTAATTCTACCTGTGTTACAATTTTTACCTCTCCTTAATTTCTACTCATTATTTTGACAAAATAAAAATAAAAATCTTTGAGGATTTACTAAATAATTTTATGAAATCAAGCTAGGTGTAAAATTAAGGTTTATTTGGGATTTTTTTTTGTAGATTATAAAATAATTGTTAGTAAAATGGGACTTTAGAAAATTTGCCTACAATGTGAAGTTAATTATGTTTGATAAATTTAAATTTTAAATATGAAAAAATAGATTATAGTTTTTAGTAAATTAATATTAAATGACTGTGTTTTAGTTATAGGGACTAAAATAGACCTATTGTTAAATTGTGTACAATTTATCATTGATAATTTGTACATTTCAAAAAATATATATACATATTATTTAATACTCTAAATTATTTGTTAATTATCAAGAGAAACAATTGTTATAACATATTTTTTAAAAAAAAAAATTGTACGTTATTTTTTTATAGATTGCATTAAACTAATCAATTTTTTAAAAAAAATAGGAAGTAGAACTTGGTTGTGTGAGAAAGATATTTGATACATGCAATTCCAAAACTGAACCGCACTGGATCGTTACTTTCGAAAACTCAAGAACTATACTTTAACAAAAGTTCAAAGACCAAGTATATATTTTTAACGAAAAAGTATGATACAAAGATCAGTGGCCTATTTTTCTTTTCTAATCTGATACAAGTTTTAAAACGTGAAGAACAACAAACTTGTACTAAATTTTAACCATTCAAATTGCTTCGCTAATCATTTATTAATGAAAATCTCAAGATTCTAGCGAGAGAGAGAGAGAGAGGTTTGACTTTTTTAGAAGGTCCACGTATCAGCCATGTCAGCGAAACCGATTGGTCTCGACTCCTCCGCCGCCGTACCTCCGCCGCACCCATCAAAGTCGGTGCCGCCGGCGAGGAGATGCGTCAGCGGCTGCAGCGGCGCCGGAGCCACGGTGGAGAAGAACGGCGACTGGAGGCTCGGGAAGCCGGAGGTGGAGAAATCGAGGCCGCCGCCGGAGGGGAAGCCGGCGCCGGCAAGGTTGTTGTTGGTGGAGAAACAGGTCACGTGCAGCTCGTGCTCTCTCGGGTCGTCGAGAGAGCAGCCGTCACGTTCAGTGAAGGCGGCGGAGGGGTAGGGAGATGAGTCGAGAAGTGGGGGCAGAGACACCGAGGAAGGCGAGCTCGGTTCAGGGTTCAGCTGAGACTTCTTCATTGCTCCGCCGCACAGGGCGGCACCGGCGCCGGAGCCGCTTTTCTTGAAAACTCTGGATATCACCCATTCATCCTGCTTCCCAAATATCACAAACCCATGCGTTAGAATTACAACAAAAAGCTTCTCCATAATTCTTTCATCTACTTCTGAGATTTAAGGATTTTAAAAAATATGAATTGGCTAAGAAAGCAAATATAGTTTTAAAGAAAGTAAAAACATACAACAAACAAACATAACTTTAGAAAACAAATAGTCAAAAATGAAATGATCATCCGATGCCTTAGATACTCGAAGAAAATAAAAAAATTTTGATATCTTAGACCTATTGTATGCCAGACAAATATGGAAATTTTAGATGAAAATGATTATTGTGTCGTGAGATGAACCACTGCCACGACCACAGTACAAAATCATATAAAATCGATTGTTCCCCAAAGTTAACACAAAGTCCAACTCGAATGTGCACTTGTCTGAACTGGAATTGAAAACTTGTTCAAAATTTTTGTAAAGAACCGATCAAAAAATATTAGAAAATATGTGGAAATAATTTTTGTTATTCTATATCTCTCCTTCAAAACCAACGGAACTATATATATAGGTGAAAAACAAACTGATATAGATTAAATGAAAATTAATAGACTCAATTAATTTATAACTTTTTAAACCGTTGTAAATTAAGGTCATGAAAATCAAATGTTTAATTATAAAAAAACGATTATCAAAACAGAATAAAATGTAGTCTCCAAAAGAACCGATTTGTTTTGTAAATCATATTTTTCCTCAATCATTTCCAACATTGTCAACTCATCATCAATCAATTCTAACATCCACCGATAGATATGATAATAATTGAAAAAGGTTAAAACAAAATGACTAAATATAACCAACACACTCAAACAATGACTATATATTACTTGAAAGCTTAAGACACAGCTTCTCATAATTTCAAAAGTTTTATTGTTAGTTCTCATCATTCGATTGAAGCTAGATATTATTGACCTATAATTATTATTATGTCATTCTATGTTTTGAAACTGAAATTCTTGTCAATTTAAATCACAAGTTCAAACTTTTCTATATTCGTTATATAATATCCTAATAAAAAAAAACTAATACTTATTGAGAAGTAAACATAAATCTAATTTATAAAGATTGAAATAAAATAAATATGAATACAAATACACAAAATTAATAAAAGTTTCAAAATGGCAAAGTATAATTATAACATGCTATCTAATTTTATTATAATTAAAATGTAGTTTTCTTTTGGTCTTTTAAAAACATTTTGATTCATTTTCTTTTGGTCACTAAATTTAGGATATCATCTGAAAACTTTATTGAATTTTTAGTTTTCATATTTTAAAAAATAATTTTTCAATTTTCATTTTCACTTAACACTTGTGTGTGAGAGATTGATAACAATGTATTTCTTTGTTTTCTCTGTTTATAAGTACAAGAAAATATAATTAATAATATTTTAATCTAAGAAATATAACACCTTACCAATCAAGCAACAAAGTAAACCAAATTGAGCATTTTTTTTATTTGAAAAGTCAAAAAATATATTACAAAGGTGAAAAGACCACAAAGACCATAACAGAGTGGAGGATTGGTCTTCAAGTCATTAATTCAAAAGCAACCATACATTTATAATACTTTTCATGCATTTAATATAATGTTTGAAATTGAAAATCATAAATGAAAACAGACATTGTTTTTCTTTTTCCTATTTTAAGTGCATAAATATGTGACGCAATATTTAATAATTTTTTCCCTGTTCAGTTCAACAATGTGTGGAAATAGTCTTCTTTAAAGGTGTTATTTTCAGCTCAAAACCTTAAAAATATATATTATAATAAAATAATAAAATCTTGGGTTTAGGATTTTGCTTAATGTCTCAAATTTTACTTTAAAATTTTGGCTCTCTATCATTGCTTAACCCTAAAATTGAATAACATTAATTTTAAAGTTCTAATATTATTCAATTGAACCATGAATTTGAATTAATAATCTTTTTATGGTGTTTATTTATTATTTATCACCCCTTTTTTGGGATATTTATGATTAGGGCATGAGCATTCATGTAACTACACTAGGTTGTTAATTGTTTTGAGGTTTATTGTTGTTGTGTTTTCGATCAATTTCGTTACTATTTTTATATTATTAAAAATTATAATTTTCTTCTTCTAATCTCTTTGATATTTCACACATTTAATATCGTAACTAAATTTTAAAAATAAAAACAAATAGGCCTCTTTTTTTTTAACTTAATTCTAGTTTTCAAAAAGTGATTTTGTTATTATTTTATTTTATTTTTACAAATATCAAGGAAAATTCATAATAAAACATCAAACTTGAACATAATTTAACAAATCTTCATCCCAAGTAAAATAAATGAATGAACACCCCACCCTACGCATAGGTCTATTATTGAAGAGGAAATAAATGGGATGGAACATAAAACATAAATTTCATTTATGGAATTATTATTATTATTATTATTCCCGAACATTAAAACCTCTTCACTGAGTTTGGTCCTGCATTGAAATGATGTGTTTACGTAATAAATGTTTTGAAATATTATATATTATAAGAATATGAATATTTAATTATTGTAATAATTAGATGTTTGTACATTTTACCAATTTATACACTTATTTATGATGTAATTTTTTAAATGTATAATTTTTTTATTATTTGTTTAGGAATAGGGTTGGGTTAAATGCCAATTAAATCCAAATTATTCAGATGCAAATAGAATAGTTTTTGTCATTTTATATTACTATATAAAAGAATTAAAACTTAGACTAAATTGATCAAAATAAAAATAAAAAAAAGGGAAAAAACTTAGACTAAATTAACCTAAACACCTAATAAATTTGACCGTTTCCATTATTGATAAAGTTTGACCATATTTAATCAAAGAAAGTACATGGTTTTATTTAGGGATTTCATCTATTATAGTTTTAGAAGATTATTCTACTTCTAAAAAAAGTGATAAATTAAAAATAATTAAAAAAAATTAATATAGATTTTGCTATAATTGTACATTAATTTAATCTCTATATTATTGACAGCAAAACCCAGAAAAGAAAAATCTTTAAACCATGATTTGAATTGAATTTCATGGCAAAACGAAATTAAAATATCTTTAATAAAACAATATAAACTTATAAATAGTAAGCTCGTCTCACATATTTAAAATATAGGAAAATAAAGAAGCATTTCGACAACTAAACAAAAATAATAATAATGATATAAATCCTTTGATTGCAATCACTAAAAAAAACAACGTTCGTCTTTGAAACATAGTTCACTTTTTTTTTAGAAAAAAAAAACGAACAAAAATATTAAAATTACATATATGTTTATATTCGATTGACTAAAACTAAAACTTCTAAATATTTCTAGATATTAAGAAAAAAAAAAGACAAAAACCCTAGTATAAATTAACAAAAAAAAATTATTAAAAAAAGAACCAAAACCAACTAACTTCTACCATTTATTTTTTCAAAAAACTACATTTTAAAAACAAATGGGGGTTCTTTTTTCTTTTATGAATTTCTTGTAAAAACAATGGATATCCATTAATGCAACTAAAAAAAACGAAGAATAAAAAATAAAATTATAATAATAATTAATGTATCGACGTGGACGGCGACCGGAGAGAGAGAGAGAGAGAGGGGACCTTGGAGGAAGCGGCGAAGAGAAAATGGTAAGCGAATTTTCCGGCGAGTCGGAACTCGTGCATAACCCAGTTGGTTTTTTGCCCTTTGGGGGCTCTACCTGTGTAGAAAACCAGGGTTTTCTTCATGGCCAGTGTGGACCGGGTTTTGGAGCTCAAGATTTCCCGGTCTTTTCCGGTCGCCTTCCAGTACCCGGCTTCCGTCGCCCGGTTCGTTCGTAGACCGGTCGGGTACTTCCGGTCTCTCAGGCTGAAGAAGTACCACTCCTTCTCTCCCATCGAAGCTTTCTCTGTCAATCAAAACCATTACTCTTTTCAATTTTCTATACCATTTTTAAAATTGGTTTCTCTTTTTTCTTTTTTCTTTTTTCTCTTAACGTTTCCAAAATTAATCGAAAAATTTTAAAGTAGTTTTTAGAAATTCAGCAAAACTTCAAATAGGGTTTTAAAGAATACTTGAAAATCAAGCATAAAATAACTAATTTTATGAGTTCAAATCTCTCTGAAAAGACGTACAATGTAATTTCGAAACTTTAAGTTGATGAATTAGGATAAATTTAAAGACTGACCGGGGAGGTCCCAGGGCTCGGACTTATTGAGATCGACTTGGGCGATTGCGGGGGAGGAGAAGTGGGAGTCGAGGACCTTCTTCAGGAGGTAATGGGCAATGAGTTCTTCGTCGGTGGGGTGGAACCGGAATCCCGGCGGGAGGTAGCTGTCGGACCTCCGGTGGCCGCCGCCGCTATCATCCATCTGGGTCATTGATCGGAGGAGAGAGAGAGAAAGAGAGATAGTGAAAGTGAGATGTGATCAAAATCCCATTTTATATATTAAGTTGGAGTTGTACCTTATGCATTTGAAATACATTTTTTTGGGCTCTCTGTAATGATTTTGTAAGATTAGTGTATTTTTTTTTTATATGTGTGGTATTTTAATCTAATTGTTTAAATTTGGTAACGATATAGTTTCTATCGCGAAAATTAATCTACGGTCGAAGTGACGTGAAGTTGGTCAATATTTACTTTTTTAATGATTAACAATATATTGTCAAACCGAGTATAGCTCAAATGGTTAAGGCACAATAGTATGATATTATCCATTTTAGACAAAATATTCACGAATTTGCTTTTTGTTTCATCCAAAATGTCTAAACCTAATTGAGATAACTGTTATCATCTATATATCATATGTATCACTCCATTCCATAACTAATGCGAGACTTTGTTTACACACTTTACAATTCTAATATTTATGGCTCAACAATATATCTATATCAACGCGCTAATACATATAGACTCAAAACTACATCGTATTTTGTCAAAACTAAAATAAAGACAAGACAAGAATTATAGATAAGTGAAGACAACAAAATTATGATTTAAACCCAAATTTTAAGTTTTATTTTTCACGCACACACAAAAAACTGTAGTGAGAGAATGGATGATGTATTTGTATTATATTATGTATGATGAGACACAGAGAGAGAACAATTTCTCAAACATGCACGCATACTTTTTTTTTTCTTTTTTTTTTTGGCAGAGATCAGATTCAGAGGACCAGTGCCCTTAATATCTCTCACTCAATCTGTCCCTAAAAGAAGAAAGAAAAAGCCAAAAAAAAGCCCCAAGAGAGGCCACAAAACAGAAGCTAAGGGACCAACAAGAAGAAGAATAGAGTAGATGACATTCATGTAATTTGAATCCATTTCCTCTCAATTAATTCTAGTTCTTTTAGACTAATAAACTTGACCTGGCTACCAACTGGAATTAATGTGTACAAATTAAAGGGTCATCAGCATATTGGTTTGTTCGACCTTGATTTAATTGGGCTCAATTTTGGACTTCCATCTCTCACCCCTCGGCTCTTACGCTTTTGTGCATAATTCTCAGGCTCATATGACACCAAAATTATACTGATCTACATAGATGGCTCTATAATTTATACAGCATGGAAACCTTAACCTAATTTTTATCGATATGGACTAATTTGTAACCAATTTTATAGTACATAGATTAAATTGTTACTTTAATGGAGGTATATTGTTCAAATGTAGCTTTGAACCTTTAATCTTTTATAAATACTTTGATAGCATGAGACGGGTGATCCTCGACAAATTCTTAAATATTATTCGATATATGGAAGTGGACCACTAATATTAAAAAATTATTTATGAAAAAATCAGAATGTGCAATATAGTACCTAGATATTTTACTTATGACGTAGAGGTGTTTGTGTGTAGGTCCGGGCATAGTACTAAGCATTTATTATCCTTCCCATAATAATATTATTATTATTATTTATCATTCAATTTCCTTACAACGCGCCACCTTCTCCTCGCATCCCYCCATTTATTTCTTTCTTTGTCTTATTATTATTCTTTTTTTTTCTATTAGAAAGTTACTAACTTCCTGTATTTGCAAAATTATTAATGTGGTAGAAAAAAAAGAGAATATTATTTCTACCACATAAATAAGTATAAAATTCAACGCCATAAACATTTTTGTTAGTACTTGAAGCACATTACTTTGTTGTATACTTTCGGATGTGAAATTTTCGCTCTTTTATATTTTGCCAAAAATTCAACAATTACTTGTCCAACGTGACTTGAGCATAGCTTAATGGGCAAATGAACAATTTTTATCCCTTTATTAAACTAGAAAAAAATTAATTGTTAGTACATCCATCTAAAGGGAGTTCTACCAATGGTCTACTGCATATACATAAGGAAAGCTTGTGTTTGAAAAAATTTAATTAACGAGTCGATTAAGTATTGTGGCATGATTTAAGAATGGAGTTCTTTTATACATTCGTCAATATTGCTTGAAAATTGTACTAACTTTTAATTGTTAACCGTATTATTTAGCATGATCGTGGGGTATATTGAGAAAGCAAACCACGTCAAATACGTTTTTATATCGTTTCTCTTTATTATTAGTTGTCTTTTAATTATCATTACAATTGCATATGTTCGACCAGAAATTTAAAGAAGAGAAATTCGAATTGAATGAACTTGTATTGTATTTATATAAGTGAGTGTTATAATCTCTAATGTATAATATTCTTATTAATTATCTCATATGTAAACTTTAATCTGATGGCTGTGAGCTTGTTCTCGAATCAATGAGTTTGACTTCTTGCTTGTTGAAGGATCTTTAGAATCTTTAGCTTTAAACTAGTTAAAGAATTTTTTAAATCTTCGACTTTTCACTTGTGAAGTTCTTCGACTTGTAGCTTATGAATTGTTCTTTTGTTTGCAGCAGATGGAGTTTGCAACTTGATGAACTCTTCAAGTCTTGTCAACTCTGAATGTTTCGTTTGACTCTGAATGATTGTAGATGATTATGAATGCTCCAACGACTCTAAATCTTCAATTCTTCTAAATCTCTCAAAAGGTGGCAAATGAGAGGTGACCCCCTCTATTTTTAGAGTTTCGGTGGATCTTATATAAATCATGAGCTTAATGGGTTTTGGTCTGATCTCCTTATGAGTTTGGATCCAATCTCATTGTGGATTTGGACTCAATCTCCTCATGGGTTGATCTATTATTAACCGATGGATCGGACGGCCATAAAAGAGACATGTGGCATAATTTGATTAATTTAGGATACTTGTAATTTTATAATGGGTCTTAAATATAATTTTAAATTGTGACGTGATATTTAATAAATATTTTTAATTATATATATATATTTTTTAATTCACCGTTACAATTGAGAAATAATATGTATTAAAAATCAACCAGCATTATAATCAATGATCGGCCATCTGCATTCATGGTCAAATAATTGTATTGGAGAGTGGTCGACCAATGACTAACGAATGCTTAGTGTGTATATATATATTTTTCTATTTTGTAGTTGCATAATCAAAAAGTGTAATTCTCTTTGGTGTCATTGGTACTATGATTTTTTTATTTGAATTTTTTGAGTTGTAATGAACGTTTTTTTAGTAGCAAAAGAGGCTTCGAATTTACTACATTTTGGTTGGAAATACATGTCTTAGTCAGTTGAACCATGTTCAAGTTAGTAGTTGTGATTAACGTTTAAGTTAATTTTGTTTTTTTATTTGTAGTATAGTGTAACTTTTTTCTCAATTTAATAATCGTATTTAAATAGTTTATATGATGAAGGTGACAAAATTATGTCAATTTTGGATACGAAATTTCTTCGATAGGAGACGAGCTCAACTGGGTGCTGGACGTGCGAAGCTTGGCACATCAATTTAATTATTATTGTTTTCATCACCTGCCGCGAAATTGCAACAAATCGGTCCATTTGTTGGTAAAATCTTGTTTCCCATTTTTAGTCACTCTATCTTGGTTTTCATAATTTCCACTTTGGCTTATTAATGCTGCTAAGAGTGATATCCCCACGAGGCTTTCTGATTTTTGTTTAATGAAATTCCCTTTCTTTCAAAAAAAAAAAAAATTATGTCGATTTAGTTGAGATATTCGAATGTCCTACTAATTCTTGTTGTAATAATAATGCATGATTATTTATTATTAGAGGCATTTATATAAATTTATAGCGAAATATACCACATTGGCTGTATTAAGACTTGATATCATACATTTATCATATCTTAAATTGAAACATCTAGAAAAATAAAGTGTAGATAGCTATGTTTCATGTTACAAAATATATGGTTTAAAAGTTTACAGATTAAAATAATATTTAAAATTTTAAATATATTTGGAATGGATTAAAAAGAACATGAGGTGTATATTGGAATGAGAGGAATCACCTCCATATCTATCATCATCAAAGGGCGAGTTTTAGCTTGATTGATGCAACAAGATTTTGCCACGTAATGGTTGGTCTTAGGACCCCCCTACATTTGTCGTACCAGATCAAACGTTGATCTTCATCTTCGGTTTGCGCAGAAGGAGATTATTATTATTACTATTATTCTAAAAGATTGAAAGGATATAATTTTTTCAAACTTAAATCAATTAGACTTTATATAAAATTATGCCCTATCAATAACCAACAAAAGTTTATAATATTAAATTAGTCACTTGTTAACGTCAATTGATTTAGGTTGGATTGTCAGTTTGTTTGTTCTTTTTTAATTTTTAATTATCACGATGACGGAAAATTACGATTAAAACTTAATGGATGGTTGAGATTAAGATATACAAAATGGAAGAATATAACATACCTGAAAACCTTAAATGAAGGGTTATGATTAACACTAAAGATATTATTATATATATAATTAAGAAAAAACACACCCATATCCATAAATTCGGGTTGAGTTTGATTGACTCACTTTTTTTAAGGTTGAACTTGAGACTCGATCCAACTCGATCGGATTTAGAAAATCACAATCCAACTCGATTTGAGGCTTCATTTGACCTCGTCGGATTTTTTGAACACTAATATGCTCATTTTGGGAGAATGCTGCCAAATCACTTTATTGTTATTAATTTAAAAAGAAAAAAAAAATCAAAGAGGGAGTTCAAAATCAATTTTACAAAAAAGGAAGAAAAAAAACTGAAAGTTAACAAAAAGATTAAATTTAATATTCATCAATATATTATTTTTCCCCTATTAAAAGAACAAATCCAAAATTTATGTATCCTTCAAAAGAAACGGTGGCCGCCGCCGCTGCAGCCGCCGTCTCTTAACGGCAAATTGAAACAGAGAAACGGCTGTCTTTTACTTCGGCGGCTGCCCGACGGCGCGTAATGGTCGGAGTTATCACCGGACGAAACGAAACTTCAATTTTGTTTTTAATTTTGAAATTCCCAAAAAGGAGTCCGGATCACATACAGCCCTGACTACTCTGAACCTGCAGAGAAATAATGTCATCATACCAAATAATAATTGTACGGCTGCGATCTTCAGAGATTTCTGATGGTGGGTCCCATCCAACGTCAGTTTTCTGATCCAATGCCTAGGTCAGGATCTTTTGGGAACTTGCTTTTTATTTCAGCCGTCTGATCATTTCACAGCGTAATTATTTCCATCTTGTATGTGCCTGTCCGCTGTCGTTTCGTCTGCGTATTGTGTACTTCTGTTTGGTCATGCGGATAGCCTACACCCACCTCGAATTGCATGGTTCCCTCTATTCCGGTTTGGGGAAAACTGTATCCCATTTTAGTCTTTCCTCTATTATATTCTCAGCCTAAAGTTTATATTTTGGTCAGTTAATACAATTGGCTAAATAAAAAAACATTAGCTATTTGCCACGTAAATAAAAAACGTACCACGATTGTTGATAGATTTGTGAAATTTGACCAAATTATTAAAGTCAAATGAAAAATTTTGAAAATTATTAAAACCAAACTGAAAGAAAACTCAACCTATAAAAACCATCGAAACTTTTAAAACCATAATAACTAAATTGAAACTGAGTTCAAATCGTATGAATCAAATATGTAATTGTTATTTTAATTTTAATCTCTAAACTTTCGACCTCTATATGTGTTTGTTTTTTTTTTTAAAATTTAACCACGTGAGAAGGTAGCGTAGCGTCACTTTAATTGGAGTACCTTTGATGCATGTRCGAAAAAAGTTTTTCAAAGTGGAAGCATCGCAAACACAGTAAGCAACTATTGTTTGATTTTACAAGTTAATTAATGAATCATCTCAAGTAATTTAATAGTTTGATTGTAAGCATGTTCTCTAGAGGTAATAAATATTTACTGAGTGCCAAATTCTGTAGCCCCAATTTTATCTGAACAGTAAAATGATTAGGATAAAATTCAATCAACATTAATGATCGCCACCTTCTCTCTATAATAATAACCGACATTCTTTTATGATAGGTTGTTCACAGGTTATGAGGTTCAATATTCTTTCTCAAACAAAATAATGAATTTACTTGAAAAGTAACTTATCTATATCTATATGACAACTTTCAACAATTAGAATAATTAAAGATCATAAAACCTTAACACATTTGTCACAAAATTTACAAGAATAATTTTATTTATTCTATAGATTAGGAAAAACTATTAAATACTATCAATAATTTGTGCTAATTCTCAACCTAGAATCATGCCATGTGTTGTAATTTTGTTGATCGATTTTAATGATATTTAGACGATTTTTTCATTTATATAGTAATTTTATAATACTGAAATCTTTTTAATTTTAGAAAAATGACTGCAACAATTTTTTGTTGTTGTTGGAATAAACAACAAAAGAATTGTACAGTGTAAAAAGAACAATAATAAACACTACGATTATAGTGGTTTGGTCATAACAACCTACTCTACTTGCAAAGATTATAAGATCTTTGTCGGTCAATATTATTAGAGATCAAAATAGAAACATACAATATGTATAGCGATGCTGAATCTATAGAGAAAATATAAAGAAGGCATAGATCTTTACCAAGAACACCGAAATTGAACCCTATGATGCCAAAGATTGCCAAAATACCTCTCAGTGGCCAAATCCACTCATCCAATCGACGGGCGGTGACGTCGTCTATTTGGCACGGGTCAGAATCTACCACGGCGTCCTTCCCCTCTCACTGCAACCTACCTTTCGACAAAGCACATGAAAGAAAGTCCCCAGATCTCTAACTTTCTCTCTATAACATGGGCGGATGCATGAGGGGGCATGTGCCCTTGACCTAGTGGCATTCATGCGTCTAGGTGGTATTTGAGGGCTCAAATTCAAACCTTCACGCCCTCATTTATCTACTCACTATAAGAGCTAATTACGATTATCGTTAAGCTGGTATTGGCAATAACCATTATGGACTCATATATATATATATTTGTATATCTTCTTCTTTTTACTATTTTCACAACAAAAAAAGAAAATTTTTAATTTTATTAAGAAAAGACCTACTAAAAAAATTTAGTTTCATTATATTTATTACTTTTCAATACACATCATCTTTCTTATACTTTAATTATTTTTTATTTTGAACCAGCTAATATTAAATTATGTATATATAAAGTCATTATTTTTTATTTATTTTATAATAAAGTTTTGTTTTTAAATATTACTTAATCTACATGTTTAAATATAATCAATGTATTTAAAATTATATTTAAAAAAATCATTGTTTTACCTATAAACTTGGTAAGTAATATCAAAATTTTTCATAAACTTTCAATTACAGTAAATTGAACTCTAAATTTTGATAATTGTTGCAATTTTTATCCTCTATTCAATTTTCACTAATTTACCCATTAATCTAAAATAAAAATAATGTTTAAAAGACTTCAAAAAGTTATTAATATAATGATAATCAAGCTTACAAAAGATTAATGTGCAAAATCAACAAATATTAATCAAAACTTCTAAAATTTACACCAAAGCGAGCATAGCTCAGCAGTAATTGGCATATATCTCGAGGTTGCGAGTTCGATTCCCCACCCTTATATATTGTACTAAAAAAAACTTCTAAAACTTAACAAATAATTATAAGGAAAAAAAAAACTTTAATATCCTTTTTATCTACATAGGGTAAAAATTGAATCAAATTCTGGATCTGCACTGATAGGTTGTGTTACGAAATAAAGAATGAGATGCTTATATATAATCATGTTTGGTTCATGGGTGAAAAAATAAAAAACTTAAAACTTAAGGTTGGTTCACTTGGACCAAACCAACTTAAAGTAAGTGGGCTGGAAACACATACTTGGGCCTCCAATTTGAAAACGGCCCAACAAAGGAGACATACAACAAGTTTATAAAGAATAGAACTAATTTTAGATATTTAATAAAATAACCAAATAACAAATCACTTCATCTAAATAAATGATTAGTAATTGATTAGTAATGAAATTAATTCTAACCATATGAAATTGATACAAATAGTGATCAAATATTAACAATGCATTAATCTCATAGTTCTCACAACCAAAATTTGAAATAATAAAAGTATCAACTATTAAGGTGGAAATAAGATTAAATAAATGATTACATCAATGCCCTAAGAAAAAAAACGAGTTGATACTTCAATCCAAAAAGACAATTTCAATAAAATATTGAAAGAGGTTCAAGTAAAAAAAAAGAGGGAAAAAAAAAAAGAAATGCAAAACAAATCTCCGAAATCTATAAAGACCTTTGTTTGGTGTGTTTCTTCTATTTCTCTCAAAATCTCCAATTTTGTTCTCTAAAATGTCTTCTAACATTTCAAAATCTCTCTCGCACTTGTATCTTTATGGCGGTTAAGGTTAAATAAAGAGAGTGAAACCCAGTCGCAATAGTATCTATGTGCTAAAATGCGTGTTTTCAAAAATCATCCCTTCACGTCGTAGCACCTAGGCACCATTTTGAGCCCCTAGGTGCTATAGATTTTTATTTATTATTTATTTATTTTTAATATTGTTGCTTGGAAAACCTTCAAAATATACTATATTAAAACTGATCTTCGTTCACCTAACAAAAATAAATGAAAATTAAGAATTAACATAAATAAAAAATAACCCAAGTATAATAAGCAAATATAAAATTCACTTATCAGCAACCACAAAAACTAAGAGGCAGAACTAGGTTGCTACAATGTAGTGAGTAATAACTCTGGTTGTTCGCTGTTCTAGAATTCTTGTTTAGGCAGTTCATACCATCCATACATAACTGGGATTTCAATTCTTCCATGTTTCAGCAGTAGTTTATTGATCATTGGAAGGGGAGCTAAGGTAAAAAATATGGAAGAAACAGGTATTTTCACGACTCTACCACCCAGTCAATTCTGTTCCACTTAATCCCTATTTCATGGCCACATCTTTTTCCGGCTAAGGAATGTTCGAGAGTTGATCAGAGATTTCTCTATGAACAATACGAATCGGAGTTTGAAGAAGGGGAAGGAGAAGGAGTCCTCGACCCGCAACATCTCGAGGTGGATTTATTCAATCACATAGTTTGGGCTCCTAGAATATGGCGCCCTTGGGGCTTTCTATTTGATTGTATCGAAAGGCCCAATGAATTGGGATTTCAACATTGGGTCCTGGCTCTAAGTAGGGCCATATGGCACTATAACATAAAGCCATGATGTTTTGAACTTTGATTGTCTGCCTCATCACAACAACTGACTCTTTTTTTTTTTTAAGTACAATATGTGAATGTGGGAGATCGAACTCACAACCTCATAGTTGGAGATATATGCCAATTACTGTTGAGTTATGTTTGCTTTGGCAACAACCATGACATTAATGCTACTCCTTTCATAAATACTCGATTCTGATTGGGTGCTAGCATGAAGAGACTTTCCGGGGAGTAAATTTACATTGGTTAGTTGACTAAAATTTAGGGCAAGGAGACCATTGTGGAGTTGATGAAAGAAATTTAGTGCAAGGACGCCCACGTGTTATAGGTGTCACTGAAAATTTGTTTTAGCGGCATGTCGCTAAATATGTGTATTTAGCGATAGTTTCCTTTAGTTGTTGCTGAAAATATGTTTGCTAAAAGCCCTCTTTTTTGTAGTGTATATATTTGTGGAGGTTGATTTGGAGATGACGCGATAGCATTTATATATTTCTTCTCCTTCCTCTTGACGTTTTATACTATTGTTATGGAATTTAGCATGCCATTCTGTGGTTTTGTTTTTTAATCACGAGTAGCTAAACTTATTGTTCTTATTAAGGATGAATTGATTTTGAATGTTCTATTTGTGTTTCTACATGTTAATTCATGCTAATTTTAATCAACCGGCGATATATTCATTGATCTCAAACTTAAAATCTAACATCCAGTCCAAAAACGAGATTTTGCCAGTTCCTACGACAATAAAACATACGATACGTTCAAGAGTTGTAAAATAAAGCCTAAATATAAAAGAGATAGGTGAGAGAGAAAAGGGAAGAAAAGAGAGGTTATTACACAACCTGTTTTTCCTATTTTATTACACAAGCTCCTTCCGAAAAGGGCTCAGATTTTGAATCATACCATACAAAACAGAGAGAGCAAATTAATGGAAGATGGAAACACCATGAAATAATGAATGAAAAGTGGAGCCTTTTTTAATCCCTAAAAAGTATGGCATGTCGATGCAGGCCATTAGGGTTCTTGATTGGCCTTCCTTTTGCCTTTGTTTCCTTGCTTCTCTCCCTCGTTGGTGCTATTCTTTGGATCTTTTGGTGAGTTTTCTCTCTTTTCTTTTCTTCGTTCCTTTTGTAAGAAACACTAAAGGCTCGTTTGATAACATTCATGTTTCTTGTTTCCATTTATTCATTTTTATTGCAGGACTCTTACTATCTATGAATTCAAGTATGATAAAAAAAACCATCTTTTTTTAAACAAATTGGAGAACAGAAAAGAAGAAACTTGTTTTGGTTGTTTCTAAACTTTCTATACAATTTTGATAATGTTTCCAAAAAACGAGAAACAAGAAACATAGTTAGTTGCAAAAAACTTAAATTTTTTAAGAAAATTGGGAGCGGGAATGTTACAAAACGGGCCCTAAATTACCCATCTTTCCAATTCTCATTTTCGACGTAGAAATCATCAAATTCATCTGTCTTCTAAAAAATTCTCGTCGTTGAGTTTTATGTTTGTCTGTTTGTTTTTGCAGACAATAGTTTTCCAAATTGCTTTAATTTATTGAAAGATGAATTGATTTATTAATGATTGGTGTATGATTTTGATGATTGGGTAGGTCCATTTTGAGCTGCATTTGCCCTTGCTGTGTATGTTTTGCAATACTTACAGATTTGGCAATCAGCCTTGTGAAGCTTCCCATCGACATAATGGAATGGTTCATTGATTTGATTCCTTTTTAGGCTTTAGGGAAAAATTACAAAAAAATTCCACTTCATTGGGAAAATGTACACCATGTAATATCTAGTTTTCTTTTTTGGGTATAAAGTATATGTTCTTTACTTGGAACGAGAATCAAGAAATTATCTAAATGTACGTTCTATGTTGTTTACTAAAATGTACGTGAGAATGAGAGTAATTGGTGGATTTCTCTCAGGAATCAGGGTTAATTTTATAAATTCTGCTCTAACAAATAACAATTTCATCATCAACTTTCACCAAATGATGACTCATTGCGTATGTACGGATATGAGCCAATGCGCATACCTCAGGTATAAGGACATAAAGGCCAAACGACCACCGACTCTCGAGTAATAAAGAAAAAAGAAATAGTAACAATCTCATCATTTCCATTATCATTTTTTATTCTGTGAACTCCACGTGTTTTTATCACTTTTATCCCTTTCTCTAATCTAACATATAACTTTTTAATTAATGGTTTTACAATTTTACACTTTTTTTTTTATATTTACTACTAATAATTTATTTATAATAAAAGTTACTAATAATTTATTTATAATAAAATTTAATCTATTAATGAAACATATAACTTTTTAATTAACGGTTTTACAATTTTACACTTTCTTTGTTTATATTTACTATTAATAATTTTCTTTAAATAAAAATTATACAATTTTTATTAGTCGATATAATTTTATTATAAAATATTACAATTTTCTATTTAATTGATCCATGATTGAATTTGACTTTATTATTATTAATTAATACCAATAAAAATAATTGATTACCACAAAATTAATTATCTTCTAAAGATTTCTTAAAAAGTAAAATAATAGGCCGGTGGCACAATGAGTTTTTTTTTTCTTCATAGGTGACCTATAGCCTATAGGTCATGTGATGAGTTTCAAAGGTGAATTTATATAGATTTTTTTTTTTACTATTTTTTGCATTTTGTTCTCCATTTTCTCTAATTTAATATAAAATTTTTATTTAAATGTCGATTTACTTGAAAAAAAAAACTCTTAAAAGAAGAAAAAGGAAAACAAAATTACAAAAGTAGTTGTATCACACCACCAAAAATTGTTGGAGAGATTTTTTTCCTTTTTTTTTTTTTTGAAGAAATCGTCTCTTCAACAAACGATTTCACTGTGCGTGGAATTAATAAAATTGTATCTATGGAAATAGTTCTATGAAAATTCTATTTTTGTAAATACTATTAAATCAACGATTTTTTTTTTAACTTACCCCTAAACACTGTCGAATATAACTAGGGCAAAGCCAATAATTTTTTTTTGCGACGATAATAAATTTTACGTTCTAATTTTTTTACATATATAAAACTTCTTTCGTGTCGATAAAATTTTATGTGCTAAATGTGTACATATATAAAACCTTCACTATATATAATTATGATAAACTAACAGCGGGWTATACCTCCAATCAAGAGGTTGTGAGTTCGAATCCCCTCCTTATACTTAAAAAAAAAAAGCGGGATTGCCCCCCTTCTTCCTTCTCTTTGCTCCTGCCAATTAAACATTGGAGTCATTAAAATCGTGTTGAGCTCCTAATGAACCTACTAGTTTAATAAACCGACTGCATAAATGTTATTTTGTTAAATCTTCTGATAAATTTTAGTGGAAAACTAACAACTCTTTTCATGATTTTCTCCATAATTAAACATTTAAATTGTTGATACAGAAATTTAGCCTTATGGGATTCCACCAAATTCRCAAGTCAGAATCAAAGTAGTTTTGTGTAAAGTCTAGGGTGTTGGGAGCATACCTTTAGGGTTTGGTTTACTCCCCTATTTACGGGAGTTGAATCCTGATCCCTCTAGGGATTGTGAAATTCGAATACTGATACATCTAGAAAATCTAGTTATCTGAATCTGACGATAATCTTAAGGCAGTCAAGATATCTTCTCCTTTTGAATATAKGATATCTTCTCTTGAATCATAAGGCCATTAAAAAATAGGGATTTTCTCATCCATAACAATAGCCCCACTCTCAACCCCACTCTCAAAATAGAAGCATAGAGCATGCCGCAGCTTCTATATTGAGAGTATTTTTTGCTGTTGGTTTTCATCAAGTCTCTTAATACTAAGAGCACTTGTCATTGTCAATTGTAGCTTTTATGGGCTGGCCTGTTATAGCCCCCATACCCTTTTGTCGAACTTGGCTATAGTAAAGTCTCTTGGTATTTTGGCCTTGGGATCTAACTTTTAACAGCGCCAGTGGTTTCCTTTGGGTTTCTAACTTATTTGGCTTTTGCCCATGTTTTATACCTCAGGGTTTACTCTCAGGTTTTTAATCCACTTGGCTTTTGCTAATGGCTTTTATACCCTGAGTTTAGTCGGCACCCTTAGGTTTCTAACATATTTGGTTTCTGACAGTTTTTTACCCCAAGTTAAATCAACACCCTCAGGATTTTAACATATTTTGGCATTTGCCATATGGTTTTCTACCCGTGGGTTTCATTGATTAGTTAGGCCTACCTGTTTTCTGTTTTAACCTGGCTGGGCCTGTACGCATGCCTTCTTCAGCACCTTGAGATTCTTTTCCCTGGTTTCACTGATTGACTTTTAGTTTATCGGTATGCTTCTAGGTCTGTCTTTGTTCGAGTTCCTTGATCAGCTGTTGATTTACTTACCCATGCCCCCACTTGGGGGGTTTTCAGAGGGTGTCGATTCGAGGTTTGTCGTTTCCTCCTATCTTCAGCTTCCTCCGTGCATGGCTGGTTGTCTCCTTAACTCCTTCAATCATCGGAGCTTTACCCTTTCGTGGATCACGAACCAGCGCTGGTTGTTCCGCCTCATGTTGCTCGAGTTTCTACAGAAGCAGTGACATACTTCGGTGCATTCCCTCTACCTTCTCTTCTAAGGCGGCCATCTTGTTACCCTGTTGATTCAGACCTTCGACCGGTTTGCCTTTCTGTCTGAGAACTGGTCGACTAGTATCCTTCTGTCCATCATCTGGTCGGTCAATCTCTCCTTCAACTGCCTCGGGCGAAGGTGTGCCCCTATTAACTTTTCTCCTGTGGTGGCACTCTTCATCATAATGTCGTGGACTCCTTCCCGAACTCATGTTGACGAGTCTGCAATCTCTAGTCGTCCTCACAGATGGTGCCAATTGTTGACGCAGAAATTTGGCCTTCTGGGATTCCGCCAAATTCGCACCAAGCTTATAGAATAAAAGGATCAACAAGACCTGCAAAACATAATAGCACTGAAGACCGGTGTGGCTCTTGCCACACAGGCTCCGATGTTAAGTCAGAATCATAGTAGTTGAGTGTAAAGCGTAGGGTGTTGGGAGGATATGGTTTACTTCCCTATTCATATGAGTTGCATCCTGATCCCTCTAGGGATTGTGGAATCAAAATCGTGATACATCTAGAAAATCTGGTTATCTTAAGCCATTAAGATATATCTTCGGGAATTCGAATGGTAGAAAATATAGATTTTCTCATCCATAACATAAATTAAAACATAAAAAACTTTTGAGATATTAAATTTGTCCAAATAATCAGTTATTGCATGATAAAATATTTTACAAAAACAATATAAGTACAAGAACTTTATCTTTCAACTTTCAAGAATGTAATTCATATTAAATATATTAGTGACATATTATCAATATATCACATATAGGCTTTATCACTGATACAAAAATTGTATATCCATAATAATATATCTTAGTGATAACTTAATATTGGTATACCACTAATAGAATTTATTAATAATACAAAAATGATATATTAGTGAATGTTTTATTACATAAATAAATATATCTGTAATATACTTAATTTATATAGATATTAGCTACAAGAGGAAAAAATTATTATATTTACAAATTACTTTTATGTCTGACAAATTTGTAAACATGAATCATCTATTATAAATTTCCCTAAACAAATATCATGAATAATGAGTTAATTTAGAGAATTCAAATAAAATCCTAAACAAATTTACTTTCCACCATAATTTCATTTTAAAAATAATTAGAGGCGTCCACATAAATATGAATAAATATATTTTTACCAAATACAGTAAAAAGTATGAAATTTTATTAAAAAAAGTTGTAACATTTTTATAATATACATATAAAATTTATTCCTAGTGAAATTTCTCAAATAATTATTATTAAACAAATTTTATATGAATTTTATGAGATCCTCAGTTAAATGATTAATTCTTCACAGCGATTYGTCTATTTAAATGGTTAAACCCTCGCCGAGGATGCAATTTAAAGTGGAAAAATCTTAAATTAAAAATAAATATAATCTTTTATTTTAATCCAATTATTTTATTAACAAATTGTCTAAATAAACTAAAATGTAAGAGTCTTGAATTAGAAAGTTTGGGAGGCCAAAGTATAGGTGTGTTCACGGGTTGATTTGGATCGGATTTAGAGGATTTTTTGGACCAACCAGAATCTTCAGATTAGCCATAGATGGGAATTGAGAGACCCGAATTCAAGGGCCAAACCAACCCAAAATTTTCGGGTTGGATTGTCGGGCTGCATTATTATTATTATTATTATTATTATTATTTAGAAACTTGGACCGAAAAAAATTATAGAGTGATTCGAATCTTAATTCAATAATGCAATGGATAATGGCCAGCGACGGATGGAGGGACTACTGATACGGGTAAATTTGCTAAGTGGATTGAAGAGGAAGAGGGAGGAGAAAATCGAAGATTGAGAGGGAAAAAAAGTAGAGATTCAAAATGGAAGAAAATGAAACCGAAATCAATTTTAGTTAAATCCTCACGAACAGTCTCGTTTAAATGTTAAATTCATAAGTGTCCTAATTAAAATAAATATAATATTTTTTTAGTCCAATTATCTTATAACAAATTGTGTAAATAAGCTCAAATTCATGTGTCTTAAATAATAAGGTTTGGAGGCTAAGTATATACCAATTGCATGTCAATTTGAAGGTAAGAATTCAATTACATCACAGCAACTTAATCCATCATTTTTAAAAATTAAAAACCAAATTAAAACCATCTCATATATTTAGCTTAAAAAAATACATAAAGTGATTTTTTTTTTTGTCTACTTTTAGATTTAGATAAGGAAAAATAGCTCATACGCATCCAGGGCATTTGTATTTAAATCGGTGTTTTGATTCACTGTTTTGATATGATTTATTAAGTCTCTATTGGTTAAGTTTGAATTTGTTAAGTCTGTGTTTAAGTTGATGTAGGAAATAGATTTACTAAGTCTCGATTTGTTAAGTCTGTGTTTGATTGGTGTTAAGTTTGACTTTATTAAATATGTGTGTTTGTATTTTGTTAAATTGATTTTATTAAACTTGTGATGACTAGGTTGAGTTTTAATTTATTTTTTTAAAAAAATATAATTTATAAACAAATTATTTAATTAAAATTACATTTAAATTATTTTATAAAAGTCAAAATATTTATGAAAATAGGATACACTATTTTAAGGATATATAAAAATATTTTTAATACATTTATCCTCCAATTATTTTTTCCAATGATTAATTTTTAAAATAAATATTCAATTATTTATGAAAATATTTTTCATGTATTTATCAACGGCTAAACAAGAGTATACAAATTCATTCCATATAAATTTTAACGTAGAGAAAATGTTATCAACAATTTATTTAATTTTTCACTATTTACTATCTTAAGTAAATTTGATTACTTAATTATTCTAAAAGAATTGATTACTTAATTATCATCAATTTACTATTAAATTTCACTTATTTTTATTTGACAATTACGTTTTATTACAAAGTAAAAATATTTTAAATAATACTACAAAATTATAATATCTTTTACAAATATGATAGTGATAACAAAAAGTAAATAAAAATAGTAGAAACAAAATGAACAACTATATAAATTTTTTTAAAAAATAGCTAGAAATAGATACCAAAAACAAACAAAAAAAAAGTTAGTTTTTTCTGGGATAATTTGAGAAAAAAACTAGAGAAAATTTGTCTATATGAATTAATTATTTATACCATGTAAATTTAATTAAATTTTCATTTACTTAATTATAATTATAATTATAATTAATTAATTAATTTCCTCATTTATTAATATTTTTAATTAAAAAATTAATGCATTTAGAAGAGAGAATAGAGACAAAATATACACTGTAACTAGAGGTGTTCACGAGTTGGGTTGGATCGGGTCGGGGTATTTTTGGGACCAACCCGAATTTTCGGGTTGGGAATTTGTGGGAACCGTCGGGTTATAAAACGATGGCCAACCCAACCCAAATGGGTCGGGTTGGGTCGCTGGATTTTTTTTTAATTGATTAATTAATTTACTTTTGTTTTGTTTATAACATGGACAACAAAAATATAGAAAAATCAAAGCACAAATTCAAATCCTAATTGGAACCAATACGTAAGTCCTAATTTAATACAAATTTTAAAATTTTACATTATCCAAAGTTTATATAAAGTACAAATCCAAATTGAAACTAACATGTAAGCTCTAATTCAACAATATTAAAAGCTTACAACAGAGATGGGGGAGAGGAAAATGAAATTGAAAATGTTAGAAAAGAGAGAATCAATGATTCAAAATGAGATGATTGAATTGAAACCTAAAATCAATGGTTGAGATTTAATGAAATGGATGGATGAGATTGGAAATAAAAAATAAGATTTTAATTAATAATTATTAATTTATTATATATATGTAATATTAGATTATTAGTAAAAAAAATAAAAAAAATAAACCTTATAATCTCGGGTCGGGTCGACCCGGGATTTTCAAGGATCAACCCGAGACCTGACCCAATCCGGTCGAGTGGGATTTTTCCAACCCAATCCAACTCAATATTAGATTCAACCCAACCCAATCGGATTGGGTTGGATTTGTTGGGTTGTCGGGTTCCTTGAACCGTTGTAACAATTTGGAGAGTAAAGATAAAAGTATAAATCTAACTCCTCATTTTGAAAACCGGAAACCAAACGCCCCAAAAACAGTGACAAATTGAAAACTAACCCACAAAATTCCTAGTGGAAAAGAATAAAAATAAGACGTACATATTTGGCGGCAAATGTTTGGTACAACAGCGAGTCACAATACCGTACCCCACTCGCCACTTAAGCGCGTGCTTTTCACTGCTCATATTTTAAATCACGTGGAAAATTTCAAACTGTGTTATGGGCCCCCTGACCGTTGGATTTTCTTTTGGATTTTTCTTAAAATTAAAAATTCAAGTTTTTGGAACTTTAATTTTTGTAACGATTAAATTAAAAAAAAAGTAATACTTTAAATGAAAGGAAAGATAGAGAGATTTGTACTAAAAGAAAATGACAAAGTGATTATAATTTCACATTTATTTAGAATTAAAACCAGAAATATCAATTCCAAATGAACATAATTGGGGTTTGCAAAATATAAATAAACTTTAGATGTTTTATTTAAGGGTCAGTGACAAATATAGCAAAAATACTTAGTAAAATTGTTAAAATAGCAATCATATTTAGTTTCTTCAAATAAAGTATTGTTTTAGATCAAGATCCAATTTAAAAATGACAACTTTACCGAATGATATACATCTGTAATATATCTGATTACTGATATATATATCTGATATACTACTGATACGAGTGTCTTATATATACTTGCAATATGTATGTGATATATGTCTGACATACTACTGTTATATGAGTGCCGATATAAATCTAATATATTACGGATATGAGTGTCTAATATACTATAGTATCTGATATAAGTGTAAATTTTTGCTATATTTGAACATTTTAAAAATAGGTGACATATTTTGAAATACATAAAAGATTTTTACTACCTAGTGCAATTTCTTTTTTTTTTCTTTAATCCAACATAGTAATGTATTAGATTAAAATATAGTTTTGGACCTTTGCTCTTTGTCATTTACTTTCAACCATCAAATCTCTAAAATTTAAAAACCTCATGTTTTAGTCTTTCAAAATTAAATAAAATTTAACATCAGTCTATTACTTTTTAAAAATCTAAGCTGGGAATTGATGAAAAGATAACATGATATGTTATATTGTCTAATAATACCAATGTATAATTAATAGCAAAAATATAGACACATTATGCATTACTCGAATAGAATTTGAGAAAGTATTGGATTAGAATGTGTTTAATAGTCGAAGGAATAAGTTGAAATTTTTTAGTATTAATTAGGAAGTCAAAGTCGTACTATCACATATATCGAGTCTAGGGAAGTCCCAAATTAATTAGACATGATCAAGTCAAAGTCGTACCATCACGTATATCGAGTCTAGGGAAGTTCCAAATTAATTAGACATGATCGAGTAGTAGTTGAACCTTGAATTAGATTGTGTTTGAATCTATTATCTCAAAGTCTTTTTACTTTTTTCACATGCCTTCGCTACTAAAATTTTGAGCTTTTGTGACGTTAATGAACAGTAAAACACTGTTGAAATTTGATACAAATTATTGTATGGATTTTGGATTTTAATGCCAGGAAGGCCAAATGGTTTTTTAAATGAGAACGAGAATCAGATGAAAAGCATAAATTCGATACAAATTATTTTTCTAGGTTAAATATATGTTTTGTTTCTATTTATTTGTATGGATTATTTTTTTCAAGTTAACTCCTTATATTTTGTTTTTCAAATTACGATTATACCTTTTTCGTTGAATGTCAAATGTGGTTGGTGAAGCAAAGGTTAATGGCAATAGAGAGAGTCTGAGTATGACCATTGAAATGGGATTCACCCAATTGATTATTGAATTTGATTCTGCTAGGCTGTTATCGTTGATTCAAACAAACAAGGAATATTGTTTTCTAAACTAGAGTTGATTGTTCAAGAAATTATTACTTTAGTGAAAAATTTAAGGGAATTCGAGTTTTACCCATTGTCGAAGAAGATGTAATCGTGTGGTGCATGCAGCAGCGAAACTCGCAGTGGATGGGAGCGTGAAATTAAAAACTTTCACTTCCTAAGTAGTTTAGTTTTTCCCTTAAATTTACGCCAACTTTATAAGTATATCATGTCATAAGTTTTCATCAACCAACTTTGACATTCACCTATGGATAGGGCATAATTGAAAATCTTTAAAACACTAGGGAGTAAATTAAAAGTTTTTAAATGCTAAATTAAAAAATACTCCAACATTATAAATAAATAAAATTAAAATATATATTTAGCATTTTGTTTACCCCTGGTGGTTAAATTGCATCCAAATTTTAGAGAGAAAATTTAATGCTTTCCTGTTTACTATTCCCCTAATAAAAACACCGACGGTTTTGCTATTTTTTTATCATTCGTAACTCACAAAATCATAATAAATATACCATTTTTAAAATAGTTGAATAATTTTGAATATTTGATATCATAACAATTTTTTTATTGCAATATGTCATAGAGTAATAATAAATAATAACTTACAGACACATTTTTTTTTAATTTATCAGTAAAATAATAGGAAACAATAAATAAAAATGAATTGTAAACATTTTTCTTTTGGTTAATTACACAACTAGCCTATTTTTAACATCTTAATTATAAAAGTGTCTTCAATCTCGAATATTTATACATACTTTTGTTAATACAGAGGCTGGTGATATATTTTTAATAATAAAAAAAAGAAATATAAAAATAAAATTATTAATTTAAGCTACATTATAGGATGAAATCTCTTGATTCTCTTATCCATCGCAAATCCTAATCTATTTCTTAATAATTCTTCAATTCATAAATTTTGCAAGGTTAAATCATACTTCAATAATATTGTTTTGTAGACAACTTATAACGATAGCGTTATGAATGATTAGAGAATATATTTTGGATAAGCTATATATACTTTGTAATAAAATGTATATATTATATAACCTAATAAAATGCATGTATTATATAACCTAATTACTAATTCCTCAAGTAGATGATTTGAACTCATTTTTTCTTAATTAATCATAGTCTCTTAGATCAATGAGTCACCCAGGATAGTTTATAACTTTATCATATTGTAAATTAGACTGAAAAGTCTATTTTTATCCTATTGTAAATTAGACTGAAAGGTATATGTTATATAATTATGGTCGTAAAACTAATGGTTGCCGAACAAGTGAATAAGACCTCGAAAAAATTAATGGTGAATTTCACAAATCTTGCATGAACATGGATAATTCGTGAGCTATTAGGTGAAATTTGAAAAATAGATTTTGATAATTAAAATAAAAAATAATGAGAATAATGAAACATCCTATCTATATTTGTTGAATACTTTATTAAAATATAAGCATTTAATAATAATTACAAAAGTTAGCATTAAATGACCATTAAATCATTTAGGGTATCATATATTGAAAAAAATATATAAAATAGATGTAATAAGATGATATTAATCGAGAACAATTTAGAGATAAAAAATCTTAATTTAAATTCTCAAAATCTATATTTATAAATATTAAAAAGAATGAACGTTTATGAAATATCATATATTAAACGACTCACTCGAGAAAATCTCTGTTTTCTTTTTCTTTCATTTTTTTTTTCATGGGAAAATAAAAATAAAAAGCGGAATGGAATAAACCACATACTTGCAGTTGTCAGCCAAATAATTTTCAGTTCCCTATAGAGAATTTTAAAACGAGTTTTTTTTTTAATAATAAAATCACTTTTGATTTTCTTACTTATTAATAAAAAAAGATAAAGTGTATCTATATTTTTTAGTACGGGATGATAATTCGAACTCACGACGTTCTGATGGTGTCTTAACCAATTGAGGTCGTGTGTACGAATTCCTGCCTTATTGTTAAGTTTAATGGTACCTTAAGTACCAAAAGTTTTACTTTCGATTTCACTCAAAAGGTATGAGAAGTATAATGGTACTATAGGTATCCAAATTTTTACTTCCGATTTCACTCAAAAGTACGAGATAATCAACTATATATGATCGATCTCTTATCTAAACAATTTAAAATTTTGTTCACACCCATTGCAATTCAAAAACCCACATCTTCTTGTACCAAACACAAAATTTAAAAGTTTAACTAAAGAAACTACTTATTATTAGGGAAAAAGTTAGAACTTTTAATAATGTTTTTTTTACACACTAATTCAAAAAATACACGTTCCACCAGAATAATGTTTGGAAATAGTTGGTCGTCTTTTCAAGAGACAACCCATAAATAATCTCCACTCTCCAAACGTGACACTTTGTTGGCGCTATGTTTGATTAAGAAATGTTTTTTCTTTTTAAAATTCTAGTAAGTCGTCTCTTCAGGAGATGACTATGGAATGCATGTCGTCTCTTGAAGAGATGATCATCACTAGATTTTTTATTTTTATTTTTTTATCTTGCATGTCCCAGGTTCTTCTCATTGTCTATTTAACTAACGAAGCATTCAAATTTAAATTAAATCTAAATTGTAAAAAAAAAAAAAATTAAATCAAATGATACGTTTCCATAAATACTAATGAAAGAGTAAAGAAACGACGATGAATAGTTACCATGTGGAAGCTTAGAACTCAAGTCTATATGAAGTAGAGTATTAATTTTCACCGAAGTTGTTATTTGCAGGAAGGGAAAATGAGTAGTGAGTGATTGGACAGTTTGAAGTAAATGACTCAAACACTTTATTGAGATAATAGAATAAGTATATGTTTGAGTTATCACGTGATCTATTTTATTTTTTTTAATTTAAATATTTAATAATAACTAGTTAAATTGAATTTTTTATTGGTTTAGTTTTAAGATTTTGTTAGTTAATTTAATTTAAGGTTTGTTTTTTTTTAAATCGACAATCAATTTATTTACGATTTTATTTAGTTAAATTTAATTTAAAGTTTGTCTACAAAAATAGATTTCTAAGTTTCAAAAAATTGGGTTTACATACACGCGCTATAAATATCGCGTGGCGTAAATGCCAAAAGGGAACAGTGAGAAGTTTGCTTCCTATAAGCTCACGCCCTAGTCTTTGTGTATATGAGAAATTTCAGTGAGAATTTTACATTCTGAGAGGTGAAGAAGAAAATCTTACCCAAAAAACGGGGGAAAATGGTTGAAGCCGGACCTTCAATCTTCTCGATGACTTGCGGAAAATCTCGGAGAGGGTTTTGGAAAGCCGTGTAATTGATTTCTAGGGTTCGTTTATTTCTTTCAAATCCGCTTCTCTCTTGTTTTTATTTGAGATAGATTCATATCAGTTCTCAATTGGTGATTTCCTTCTACTCGTTCGTCGTGGCAATGCTTGTATTATCTGTATCTGGTTTGTTAGAATGTGTAATTGGATGAAGAAGAGGATCTTTCGAGTTTCGGTCGACCAAACAATACGTTTCTATGCGGATGAGTAGATTATAAGTCAGGGACGACGTTTGTGTTATCAATTTTATTTGTGATTCTTGTCATGCGATTGTCGTCGGAATCTGTTTCATCGTCATTGAAGCAGAGCGGCAATCGGTCTGGGTCTAGGCTGAAGAAGAAGCACAAGAGGCTTGATGCCATATGCGAGAAAGAGTATAGTCGAAACCATGGCGATGTGAATGAGAATGGTAGTGGGTTGGGAACTGCGGAGGTTGACTTTGGACTTCGACGGAGCAACCGTGTCCGTCGGGCCCCAGTCTTGCTTGATGCTTCACCGTCGCCAAGGAAGAAGCGACGGAAGATTCATGGGAATGGAACTTTGGGCATTAAAAAGAGTGCCGAGACTCTGGCTCAGTTGAGTGACGATTTGAATGATGAGGCCCAGGGCAATTGGGGAACAAGGTTGAGAGCAAGGAACAGTAATTTGGGGCTTAGAGTGGACAAAGGCGCTCGTGCAAGCAGGAAAAGGAAGCTTTTTGATGCAATAAGTGATGTGAAGGTAAAAGATAGTGGAATGAAGATGGATTTGGATGAGAAAAAGGGAAAATTGGAAGATGGGGAATCTATGGTTGGAAGGTCTAACCGATCAAGAAGGAGGAGGTTTGGAGCGATGAATGGTCCAATTAGAACTGAAAAAGAGGTGAAGTCTCCTGAAATTAAGGATGATTACGACAGGGAACACAAGTTAGCGATTAATATTGAAGATGAGGAGCAGGAAGAGGAAGAGGAAGAGGAGGAGGTGGAAGAAGAAGAAGAAGAGGAAGAGGAAGAGGAAGGGGAAGAAGAAAAGGAAGGGGAAGGGGAAGAGGAAGAGGAAGGGGAAGGGGAAGGGGAAGAGGAAGAGGTGCTGGAGCGCAAAGAAGTCATGATTGCAAAGGAGGAGAGACGGGAGGATGTTTTGCCTTTGGAAGATGAAGTGGATGATGAAAATGTAAAAGCAGCAGATAATATTTTCCCTCAGTTTATTGAAAAATTGGAGAAAGAAACTTTGAGTCATTTGCACATAGATGAGGCTTGCAGTGCTGATCACAATAAAGAACCAGCCAATGCAGTCGACAATTCAAACAACGGTGAGATACAGGTGGAAAAATTAATGTTCTTACATGATGGTGAAAATGAAATACATGATGTAGAAGCTGCTGGAGTTTCAACAAATGAAGTGGTAGGTGGAAGGTGTTGCAAAGAGAAAGATGTTGATTTGGGCAAGTTTGCTGAAAAGTCTATGCAACACGGTGGTGATTTAAATTTAAAGAAGTTTAGAGATAGTTCCACTGGTAGATCGGGTAAGGCTCACATTAAAGAGGGAAGAAGGTGTGGATTATGTGGAGGAGGAATTGATGGCAAACCTCCCAAGAAGTTAGTTCAGGATTCAGGTCAGAGTGAAAATGAAGCTTGTAGTGGCTCTTCAGCTTCAGAGGAACCAAATTATGACAAGTGGGATGGTTTTGGTGATGAACCTGGATGGCTTGGACGCCTATTAGGTCCCATTAATGATCGTTATGGCATTGCTGGAATATGGGTCCATCAACACTGTGCAGTTTGGAGCCCAGAGGTGTGCCTTCTAACCTGGAACCACCGAGTTCTCCCAGACTGAGTAGTTTTAATATTATGATTTCTTTTCTGATAGGAAACTGACTGACTTTATTATTGTTACTTTATTTATTTAGATGGTTTTTGGATCAGAAATAATAGCTTTGACTTGTAAGATCTTTATAAATTATTAATTTGGATTTGTTTTACTGTATTGCTACACTTGCTGCTTACTAGCTTGATCTACTTTATTCCTCGCTCTCCACCTTCCTTCCCAAAGAGAAAGCTGAATTATATGTTGTTGCATATGTAGTAAATATGACGAAGTTTGCCCAATTATTGCCTTCTGTAGAATAGTATCATATTATGTCTACATAAGAACTCTCAGACTAGCTGATAGGAGAATATAAATTCATATTCGGTCCTTTTTGTTACAATCTCAGATGCATTAGTACCTCTGAACCCTTAAGATGGTAGGGGAAAGCATGCCAACTCTTTTAGCGCATTTGGTCCTACATAAGAGCCTTAAAGAGCCTTTAAGTGATATGTGGGCTGCATTAAACCATCTCTATCCTTTATGTTCATATTATTTGTTATATTTTAATGCACATGACTCCTGTCCGTTCATATTTAATTTTTTGCACTTTCTTTTTTCGCTTGTTCGTCAAGCTTTCGAGTAGAACCAAGTTTTCAAGAAACTGCTCGAGTGTTAGTCCTAACCTAGTACGTCATAATTGAGAAAGGGTTTAACCATGTGCTGTGCTGTGGATCGGTGCTCTCCTTAATGTCCTTATAGGATAACTACACAATTCTTTGATTTAAAAAGGCACAGAGCAACAAAAGGAACTAGTTTCCCATGCCTCTTTAAGGTCCCACTTTATACCCTATGTTTTCTTATTTCTGATTTTCCTCACTACCTACAAGCTTGCCATGATCACTACCTCACAGCCTTCTGAAGGACCGAACGATGCAACTTCAAATATTTTAGAAATAATAATTTCGGAGTAGTATCTTCAGCTGAATGGGGAGTCATTCTAAAGATGAAATGGTGCTAACTACTAAATAGATATGGGGTAGGAATTAGGATAGGAGATCTACAGCAAACAAAACCATTTGAACTGATTCTTTTTTGAACTTTATTGAACCCTGCTAGAAATTTGTACCCTATGCTTGTCTATTGCAATTGGAATTTTCTCGTGATGTTGCTATTTTTTTGTTAGTGTTTTTATATTTTTTGTGGTAGAAAAATTTCCACTCTATCAACTATGAATAAAATGGTTCTTTTTTAATTGAGAATTGGCCAGAAGAAGCTCACTCTCTTACCCCATAGCAGCCCATCTTCTCCCTTGACTTTATGACCATGTTTTGAAGGTGAAGGTCACGAGTAGGAGATGGGAGGCCCTGCACCTACTTGTTGACTATAGCAACGGGCGTTTGGCTTGGACACTTTTTAGTCCCCTTTTTGACACTTTTTTGAGCTTCGTGAAGAGAAAAGCTATCTTCAAGTTGTTTATTGAAGAACATATTCTCTACTAATTCTTATGAAATAATCTCTTGGGCTTCAAAGTAATTTATTTATTTATTTTATAAGATTGAGTATTTCATCGATGATATGAAATATACAAAAAGCCAAGGGCTAGTTACCAAAATTCCTTCCAATTAGAGACTAGGTCATTTAGATAGTTTTTCATTTTTCATTCATTATRTTATAATGAATTTTATCCTCTGTTATGATTTGTAATTTTTTTCTCTACTTTTTTGCAAATGCTCCACACTTCACTTAGATATTTGCAATTATCCTACTCTTTTGTTTCTTTTTGGCCTTTATAACCCCAAAGATTGTTGTAATTATCCTATTCTTTTGTGTTTGATTAGCTTGGATAGATCTCGTGAGTCATTGGGAAGGGATGGTTTGGACTTTTCATTCCTGCCCTTATGGCCTTTTTGTTTATCCACTCCCCCACAGAAAACACACATACACACACAAAGAAGAATCTAGGTTTCTCCTTTTCCTAAGTTCTCTGTTGCTTTGTTATTTGCTCTATATTCTGGAGGATATATAATTCTTCTAGGGAACTTTTTGGATGTCAATCTTAATATGAGCAAAACATATTTGTAGGTTTATTTTGCTGGATTGGGATGCTTGAAAAATGTAAGGGCTGCTCTTTGCAGGGGAAGAGCATTAAAGTGCACTCGCTGTGGGAGACCTGGTGCAACCATTGGATGTCGTGTTGATCGATGCCCAAAAACTTACCACTTGGTCTGTTTTTCACTATCATGCTATTAGACCTAGTTATCTTCTGGCTTAGGCTTCTTATATGCATTGCTGGATGTACGATTCTTTAACACACCTTTCTTGTTCCTGGTATTTTGTTATTTTGCAGCCTTGTGCACGTGCTAATGGTTGCATATTTGATCACCGGAAATTTCTCATAGCTTGCACAGATCATCGCCAAATCTTCCAACCTCATGGTAATCAATATTTAGCTCGGATAAAAAGATTGAAGGCCAAGAAAATGAAATTGGAAATAAAGAAGTCATCAAATGATGCTTGGCGAAGGGATATTGAGGCTGAAGAGAAATGGTTGGAGAACTGTGGCGAGGATGAAGAGTTTCTGAAAAGAGAGAGTAAGAGACTTCATCGAGATTTGGTAAGAATTGCACCTGTGTACATTGGTGGTTCAAACTCAGAAGGTGAGAAATTATTTCATGGATGGGAATCTGTTGCTGGGCTTCAAGGTGTCATCCAATGCATGAAAGAAGTAGTATTCTTACCTCTTTTGTATCCTGAGCTTTTTGATCGCTTTGGGATTACACCTCCTAGGGGCGTTCTTTTGCACGGATATCCTGGAACCGGTAAAACACATGTTGTGCGAGCATTGATAGGTTCTTGTGCTCGTGGTGATAAACGTATAGCCTATTTTGCTCGTAAAGGAGCCGATTGCTTAGGGAAATATGTTGGTGATGCAGAACGTCAGCTAAGACTTCTATTTCAAGTTGCGGAGAGATGCCAACCTTCCATTATATTTTTCGATGAGATTGATGGGTTGGCACCTTGTCGTACAAGGCAGCAAGATCAAACCCATAATTCAGTTGTGTCTACATTGCTTGCTCTATTAGATGGTCTAAAATCTCGGGGGTCTGTTGTAGTTATTGGTGCAACAAATCGCCCAGAGGCAGTTGATCCAGCTTTAAGGAGGCCTGGGAGATTTGACCGGGAGATTTATTTTCCTTTGCCATCGGTTGAGGATAGGGCTGCTATTCTCTCCCTTCACACTCAAAAGTGGCCAAAGCCAATTGATGGGCCCTTACTCCAGTGGATTGCTAGAAGAACTGCAGGGTTTGCTGGTGCTGATCTTCAGGCTCTTTGTACTCAAGCAGCCATGAGTGCTTTGAAAAGAAATTTTCCTCTTAAAGAAGTTTTATCAGATTCTGGTGAACAAGCATCGAGAGATAACCGCCCTCCTCTTCCTTCCATTTTAGTGGAGGAGCGAGATTGGTTAGAAGCTCTATTATATTCTCCACCTCCATGCTCACGCAGAGAAGCAGGAATGGCTGCCAATGATGTGGCATCCTCTCCTCTTCCCTCCCATCTCATTCCTTTTCTGCTTCAACCACTGTCAACTTTACTTGTTTCCCTGTATCTTGATGAACGCATCAGCTTGCCAGCTAATCTTTTCAAAGCTGCAACTTTAATTAAAAGTGTGATTATTTCTGCTTTGGATGGAAGGAAAATTGTCACTAGTTGCTGGTGGTCCCATGTTCACGATTTTGTTAGGGATGCTGATATTGCAAATGAGATAGAGATAAAGCTGCAGGGTTCTGGAGTGTTACTTGGGGATTCTACTTTTGGTTGTTCTGGTGTTGTCAACAATGATTCCTGTAATGAAATTTCGAAGTTTGAACGGTCTGTAGGTCATCGTGGTAGCCCATCCACGACCATGGTAGAGCACACATCATTCGACTTGGGAAACAAGTCTGGCTTTCGTATTTTGATTGCTGGGAATCCTAGATCTGGACCTAGGCATCTTGCTTCTTGCCTTCTTCACTGCTATATTCAACATGTTGAAATTCGGAAAGTTGATATAGCCACAATTTCACAAGAAGGACATGGTGATTTGGTGCAAGGCATATCTCAGATATTATGTAAGTTCTTAATTCTTTATGTGTGTTTTATGTTGTCTTACTAATTGCTAATGTAGAGACTTTGAATTTGTGAAGTTTATGCCTTATTTACACATTTGCAATATTCTCTGCAACTTATGGCTGCAGTATAACATATAGCTTTGAAGGAAGAATGCAATCAACAGTCTATTGTTGGGTGTTAAGTTACATAGAATCCTTGAACTTCTAATATACATACATACATACATGATACATATATATATATATTTTAACCAGAAAACTGTTGTGGTGCCTATTCTTTTGTCCCTTAAAGGAGAAGAGGACTAGGAGTTGTTGCAGAATGTAAATGGAAGATGTGCACTGTACTGTCTGACATTCTTCCTACTTTCCTATCAGATGTTGCTTTTCATGATATTGATGGTCCTACTTCAAACTTCGATGCATGAAATACTGTGCTTTATAGGATTTGGTTAATGTGCATTACATTGACTGCCCTTGATTCCTCACCGTTTCTTTAAAAAAAATTATTTACATGACAGTGAATTGCCCTAGCACGGGATCATGTATTGTGTTCATGCCAAGAATTGATTTGTGGGCTGTTGAGATACAAAATCAAACACCTGAGGAGTCTGATTTCTGTCTGAACGAAGATCAGTACCCCAATGATGGAATTAGTGTCAAAGATGGTTACGTTGGTGGAAGGGAAAACCATCGTTGTTCAGACGCAGACCAAAGCAAATCAACGGAGAGGACTGGATTTCAAGGTGTTATTTCTGGGGCTTCACATGCTTGGGAAAACCATCGTTGTTCAGACGCAGACCAAAGCAAATCAACGGAGAGGACTGGATTTCAAGGTGTTATTTCTGGGGCTTCACATGCTTGGAGTTCATTTGTTGAGCAAGTTGAATCTCTATCTACACCCTTGATGATTTTGGTATGGACATGTTCTCTCTTTATGATTTCTTAATTGAGATTACCTTCCCTCCTGCCATGTTTTWCTTGGTCCACTTAYGTCTGTAATTTCTTATGCACCTACCAGTTTGCATTTCATTAGTGTTTTTCAAAGAAACGAATAATTTCATTAGACAAAAACTATGCATGGAGAGATATTGGAAGCCAACCCAAAGCCAAAGCTAAAGTTAGCACAAAAAAGGCTCTCCAGCTAGTCGAAGCATTTCTCAATAGATCATGTTGTAAATGACTTTTTGGCTGTCTATTCTGTTCAGTGTTCAGTAGAAAATTGAAAATCTAATGCTAATAGTGGAGCCATCTAGGCACCTTATTTCCATAGATTCCCTTGAAAATCTGTATTTCGTCTTTTTCATAATTTTGGAAGATATTTCTCCTCTTGGTTGTTAATAGACTCATTGAAGGTGGCATATCTAAGAATATGATGCAGACAGATAAACCAAAACCGATACTGGTTGATCTAATTAAGAGTTGGATGACATTGAAGATGCTGAGCGCTTTAAATTGTACATACTCTTCAGATGTTTGTAAACTTCTGCCTCTTTAGGTGGTAAAAAGATGGCGTATGTAATGGTTGAAAATTTGAAAGGTTTTTCTTGAAAGATAAATTTTACAGTTTAACCCCCCTTCAACTTCTATATTGTAATTTTGAACTTTTGAGGACTAGAGGTTGCTGCACTGAGAACATGAGATTTGATTGGAAAAATATTTTAGGATGTAACTGCTCGTTCAATGAGTTTACTTGGGTTAACTTATAGTACCTGTGCCCAACAAATGGTTGCTGTTTAAATTTGATCCCCAGTATCTGATATGTAGAACTTGCATCCGATTTGGCCAATAGGATAGATGAAGGGATCCATTGAAACATGTTTGGTATGACTAATTCCTCATAATAATGATCTAAGAATGGAATAGTTAATGATAGGATTACTATTAGGATAAATTGGGGATATTATTAGGGTATATTAGTAATTGGGTTAGGGATTTGGTTATAAATAGTGGGGGAAATGATGAAAAGCTAGACAATTGGTTGGTTAGTATGATTTAGGCTTGAGTAAGAATACTCAAGAGAGGGAAGAGTCCGAGTACCTCGATTACTTGGTAGCTATTTACTTGGTAGTTCTTATATCTTTTATATATCAATATATTTCTAGTTGTTCGGGTTCTATTAGTCACTTCTGTTCATTTGGTGCATTCTAAATAATCATGCAGATGAAATATAGTCTCTGATAGTCTGTCTCTAATTCTCTAACTATAATGTCCATTGACTACGATACTTTTAATTGTGGAAAGGCCACATCAGAAGTTCCATTTTTGCTACTTCCACAAGAGATAAGGCAGTTCTTCAGGAATGATTTATCAATTTGTCGGCCAACTACTTCGGAGCACACAGTACCTAGATTCTCTGTGCAGATTGATGGAGGTTTCAACCATGACATGGTGATCAATCAGTCTGCAGCAGAATTATCAAGGGACATAGCAAAACTTCTTGTTCATTTGATTCACCAAAAGTCTCACACCAAAACATCTGCATGCACAAAGTACCAAATTTCTGTCATCCAAGGTGAGAGTAATGCAGCAAATCAGCAAACAGATAAAGAAACAGCCAATGGGCAAGCTGGGGAAAAGAAGTCCCCTGACGTAAATCCTGTTAGAGTTGCGCCACTACCTGGCTGTAGAACTATAAGAGTGAAATCAAATTTGGTTTCAGTAATATCTACTTTTGGCTATCAAATTCTGCAATACCCTCATTTCGCTGAACTTTGTTGGGTGACATCAAAGTTGAAGGAAGGCCCATCTGAGGACGTTAGTGGACCATGGAAGGGATGGCCATTCAATTCTTGTATTATTCGCCCGATGAGCGCATTGGAGAAGGTAGCATCAAGCAGCTTGAGTAATGGAAAATCTAAAGAAATTTCAGGTATTGTAAGAGGCTTGGTTGCTGTTGGTTTATCAGCAATCAGAGGGGCCTACACATCATTAAGGAAAGTCTCTTTTGATGTACGATTGGTTCTTGACCTCCTAGTCGAACAAATAAATGCAAAAATCAGTGCTGGGAAAGACCGGTATCAATATGTTCGCCTTCTATCGCAAGTTGCATATCTGGAAGATGTAGTTAATAACTGGGCCTTCACACTGCAAAGGTACTTTTGCTATGACTAAATAATATAATTTTTAGTCCAAGTTCAATCTGCAGGCTGTTACCTAATGAAAAATTATTCCTTTCAGCTTGGAACAGGACTCTCAAAAAATGGAAGCGTCAAAGAATCACACTTCGGGTGGTAATGAGTTCCAATGTAATGAGGTTCAGTGTGAGGAAAGTATTCGCGTTGTGTCCGAGAAAAGCTCTCCTACACATGAAATTCTGGAAGTCAGTCGTCAGGGACCTGTTGATGAGAAAGTTGTATGTAATGGTTCCTTGGGAGATGGAGATGTTGATCATTCCCATTCCAAGGACGGAACATTCATATCAGAAGGATGCGGTGAGAAGAATTTCTGCTTCTGTAATTCAGTCTTTAATGAGTCCCATCACGATGCTGCTGCTGCTGCTGATGATCACTTAGCTTATAATATTCCATCGAATCATAATGATGAGGCAACAGTAGTTGGACCTGATGATTTGGGCAACGGAAGAAACTGCACATCGGTTGAAACACCTTTAAATTTGAGAACAGAATCAGTTGTCGATTTAGAACATCATCATAAAAATTCAAGTGAGTTATGTGCTGATGAGTTCCTTAGTTGCACAAAACCCAGCAGCATTGGTAATGGGCACTCCTCCTTAGAAAATGGTTGCAAACATGTTGATAGTGAACCCGATACAAGCAATCGTGAAGTGAACATTCACTTGTCTCCGTGCAGAAGTGGCCCCTCTACTAACTCGGCATTGGTATGTTCCATTCGTTGCTGCACTGGTTGTTTAAACATCATCTATGATGCGACAAAAAATATTCTTCATAGCAAGTTTGGATTAAATCAGAATAATTGGACCGTGGAGGATGTTCATGATTTTGTTGTGGCGCTTTCAGTTGATCTTCTTGCAGCAGTAAGACGGGAATTTGTTGATGGAAGCAACAATCGTGCATTTAACGACAGACGAACGGGAGGAAAGGAGGACAGGTTYGAATCCTTGGACTCAAGAACTTGTTGCAAAAGTTCCAAAGATATGGCTTTGATGCCAGTGGAATGTATTTGCCATTCTGAAAATGAAACTTCAAGCGAAAGAGTAAATCCCTCTCCTTACTCGGAATTCGGGCTCGACCCAAACTTTATATTCAGAGATGGTGTACTGGTTAATTTAGATCCTGAAAAGAATGTTTCGTTTCACTGTAAATTGGAGACTTTGTGCCTCTGTTCTCTTACAGAGTTGATAGTAATGGCAAATAAGCCTTTTCGTTGATCAGATTATCTTAAAAGAAGAGTTTGGATCAGCCATGGCACATCTTTATGCCTCAGCAAAGGTTAGTCGATATATAATCTCTCTCCCTCTATATATTTTTATATATAATGTTACTAAAGAGAAATTTTTGAGCTGGTGTGAACACGAAATTATTTAATTCTTTTTCCCCAATAGTTGAGGAATTATGGTGTTTCATTTTCATTGATTTTGCTATCTTAGGATTCTGAGAAGGAGAAATGTGGGGGTAATTGTTCTGTAGTTAAAAATTATTCTCTTTTTTGAAGGCTGAAGGAAAGAGAGTTTAGTGAATTGTGTGGTTATTCTTAGTTTTTGGTATTTTAAAAAAAGAGACAACATATTTCTCTCAAATAAATTTCTCTCTAAAATTATTTTCGGCCATTTTTCTCTCTAAAAATGTATCTCTCTAAAATTTTCATCACTATATATTTTTATTTATTTATTTTTTTCTTGATATATGACTCATTTTTATGTCTCTAAAAATTTAAGGATGCATTTGATTAGCGATTTGAAAATAAGTTATTCAATGGAAAATAGAGTTGTATTATTTGTTTACACAAGACCTCTAAAGTAATAATATAATTTTATGCTCTTTTTTAGAGGGACGTGGTTTCACTCATCCAGATGTTAATTTGTTGGACTAACAAAAATTGAAACTTTTTAGAGGGACGTGGTTTCACTCATCCAGATGTTAATTTGTTGGACTAACAAAAATTGAAACTATCACGATCATAGAGATACCTAAATCAATAACTTATTTCATTTGGAATTCTTCAAAAGTTATTATTAATTAATCATTTATTTGGTTCCTATGAATAATGTATTTGAAAATTAATAGGAACCAATTACAATTTTGGTCTCTGTTCGGTTGCCAAGATTCAAGATTTGACAGTTTAGTTCATAGTCTTTACAAGATGGTTCTAAATGGTCTTTCACAACAAAATATCATTAATGTCTTTAATAAAAAAAATGATGTGACATTTAGCTCTTGAGGTATTTTTAGATAAGATGTCAAAATATATTAATTTTATATTCCTTCCAAGGCTTAYGTAGCAATCTTTCCTTTAGCATATAATCAAGAATCAAGAGATTGGCTATACTCATTTTGACTCTCTCCCTCTTCAATATACTTAAATGTTAGAAAAATTATTTTGAAATTTGTATTGAGGAACATAAATCAACATATTTTTTTTTACAACAAATGTGAGGGTAGAAATTTGAACATTCAACTTAAGAAAATGATAGATCCTTGACCGATGAGTATATTCATTTTGACTTATTAACACGTTCACTTTGACCAACGACTTTTAACTATCGTCGGTATCAAAAAAATTTCAATCATTAAAATTATAAATTTAGTTCATGGTTGTAAATTTTTTCTTTACGTTATTGAATAAATGTTGATTCACATCCAACACAAATGTGACAACAAATGATAGTAAATTGACAAAAYAATGTGGCACATGCAAATACACTCTTCTGAAGTAATATATAAGATTTCATCTATAGATAATAGGTCACTCTATTTCTCTTTTACCTGTCCCCTCTCTTTTGACATATTATCTAGCAAGCCATGTTAAATCGATCGGTCCAATTCAAAGTTCTAACCGAAACTTACGAAGATCAAGCCACACAATTATGTTGATAATTTTACCACCTTGTAATACTTTTTTTTAACATTTTTAGTGGCTAACTTTTATTGCAAAGAAAAAGCTCCCTCCTCTTCCTCCGCCATGCAGTTTTCTCCACATATATTTCCCATGAAATTCTCAACACCAGAGAAAAAGAAGAAAAATGGCAGATTCCAAATTGCATGTTGTTATGTTCCCATGGTTTGCGATTGGCCACATGACTCCATTTCTCCACATCTCCAACCAGCTCGCTGCAAGAGGCCATACAATCACCTTCCTCTTGCCCAAAAAGGCTTCCTCTCATTTTCAACATCTCAATCTTCACCCACATCTCATCTCCTTTCGCATCTTGACTGTTCCTCCCGTCCCCGGCCTCCCTCCGACCGCTGAGACCGCCTCCGACGTACCCTTCTCTCTCAACAACTTGCTCGCCATTGCTTTCGATCTAACTCGGCCCCAGGTGGCGGACKTCATCCACTCTGCCCGCCCCGATCTCGTCCTTTACGATTTTGCCTATTGGATCCCTGAAATCACCACTCCGCTCAAGATCAGATCAATCAGTTATATCGTCGTTAGTGCAGCGTCGATCGCCGTCGCTGTCTTCYCAGGAAGGAAAAATGCAAGCATTGACGACCCCTTGACGGAGGAGGAACTGCAACGGCCACCACCTGGTTACCCGTCATCCACTGTTGTCCTTCGTGCTGGCCGTGAAGCACGGTCCTTGCTCTTCTTGTCCAAGCCCTTTGGCGATGGTATTGTTAAACTACCTTTGAATTTATAAAGCTTATAAGAACGAATTATTGTATATTTAATTATTTATTTATATTCTTAATACTCTCCTTCATTCATGATCTAAAAACTAAGCACAAAGCTCACACGAGAGTATTAATATTAATGTTAAAATATATTATTTTAGTCTCTAT
>NW_019104510.1:1083688-1094062 GCF_001995035.1 Momordica charantia
GAAGATGGAGGAAGATGGGAGATTTACAAGGCAAAGTGTGAGAGAAGGGATTGAGAATGTGATGGTGGAGGGAAATGGGAGTGGGGTTGGACAAAACCATGCCAAATGGAGGGAGATGTTCGCAAACCCTGGTTTTATGGAGGCTTATGTTGACAAGTTTGTGAAGGATTTGCAACAGATCTAGTTGGAGCTAGATTGGTTATTAGGTTTTAAGGGTTGGAAAACTTCGGAGTTTTTGTGTAGTTTTGAAGTTAATTAGATGGTTAGGTTTTGAGTGGGAGCAATCTTGTCCGTCCATCCTTAAATGATTGACAGTTAAGATAGATGAATACAAAAGAAGTGACTTTTTCTTTTTCTTAGTTGTCAAAGATTTAATAAATGGGGTAAGGATAAAACTGGTCTCACTCCTAGTTGGGAGTCCTAGTTGGGAGGCAAGTATTTTCTAAGAAATAATGAGTTGTCAATTTTTCAATGGTGGTGAGAATAAGATTTTGTCTTCACTATTAATTTGATTTTAAGTGGGAAAATATTTAGCATCGTTAAATATGTGACAATTTAAGGGAAAAAATGCAAAAACAAAGACTTTTCTTTTCTGGTCGAAAATAATGAGTTGCCTAATGCATTGATTGTTAGTGGGGAAGATTTTATGGTTCAAATTCTTATTTGAAGTTCTCAACTTATTTTCATTCATTAGACTCTACAATAATCCAAATATTGATCTTTGACCAAAGATAAATAAGAATAAAGAATCAAATACAAAGATATTTATGTTTGGGTTAGTTGTAATAAGACTCAAGATACTCACAAATATTTTATGGAGCATTTTCTTAGTTAATGGTTTTGTTCCACATTGGAAAAAAAATCAATCAGTGGTTTATTAATACATACTATTTAGAAAGAAAATTACCCGATATTAATATTAAAGGAAAAAAAAAAAAGCAAAAGCCTTGTGAAACGGTTGAGAATTTAAACCTCATACTTAAAAAAAGAAAAAAAAAAGATGTTTTAACCGATAAAATTTCATATTTTAAGATGAGGTAGGCGTGTAAGGATATACTAATACTTCTTCATTTATATTTCCCATATACTATTATCAATTTTATTTATTTTGTAGATCCTACATTATYAAAATGTTAATGACATAGATCAATGAAAATAAAAAAACACGTAGGTGGGAATTTAAAGTATTGACATTTTGGTCGAGAAGACATACCTTTGAACTATGCTTAAATTGATGGGGAAAAAAAAAGGAAAAATTAGATCSTTAAGACTTAGGACTTGATTTATATTTATGAAAGATACTTTAATTTCTTGAGATTTAAGAAATAGTTTAAAATATTTTCGAAGTTGGAGYGAGGATTAGTTGACTCAATATTTATTAATTATTAGGCTTTACAATTTTGGATGATGTGACCAAATTGGTGGGTTTCACTACAAGAATTTACGATTATATCGACGGTATTTTTGCCGACGTTAATAAATTCGTCGGGAGAAACACACTTTTCGCGACGAAATATAAAATGTTGACCAAAACCCCCAATTCCCAACGTTTTTTAAGTCAACATCAGGATAAGTAAGCCCTTGCCCGACGTTTTATACAAAACGTCGGGAATAAAAATTGAAAACCCCTTGTTTCTCCAAAGAAATGCAAAATCTCCCCAACCGTGACGTTTCTTAATAAACTGAATTGTTTTTTAGGGACCACTAGTGGGTCTATTGGACAGTCTTACACTCGATGTGTTGAGATAGATGCAGAGGTAGCACGTAAAGGAAGAATTGAAATGACGATTGACCCTCAATATGGGAGTCCTGTATGTGAATGTGGAATGCGTATGGCAATTGCTATGGTTCGATCGTCAGGGAAAATTTTGACGTCGTGAAGTACGCAACGTGGAAGTAGATACCAAAACAAGACATAATAAAAGCTAGAGATCGTGTAGTCRTAAGTTATTAATTTCCCTTGCGTTATAATTTGTCGGAGTGTGCAAAGATAAATTTATTTTGAACACTTGTATTGCTCCAGAACTGGTTCAAAAAGTGAACAGGTTAGATCATTACATTAAAAGATATGTGTACAAGACACTACAAACTACGTTTAAAGAATTTAGGGTGGACCTACATACCTACTACAAGAAGCGAGCAAGTCCTGCGACCGCTCGTCTAAAACCACCTCCACRTATTGCGAGTTTAGAGGAATGGGCTAAGTTATGCGATAGATGGGAGACTCCTAGGTGGAAGGTAACTAACTTTTATCCTTGCACGTTTAATTAATATGTTAGCTTCATGAGGTCACTAATGCATGTTTTCATTAGAAAAAGTCAAACACTAACAAGAAAAGTAGGTCAAAGCTCCCTTATAACCATCAAGCTGGGTCAAAATCATTTGTTCGCTTATAACAAGAATTGGTAAATTTTTCGTATTTTTCTATTTTGTTTACACATGAAAATTAAGTATCGTTGTTATTAACATTTCAAATGACTTTTGTACTTAATACTAAATGCAGAAAGCCAAACAGAGCGTTGAAATTGGCCCAATACAACTATTCAAAGAGACGAGATATCATCCGACTAAGGGGTGGATAAACCCTGCTGCTGTAGAAACATATGTAAGTTTTATTTTGTCAATTTAGCTTTACATGTTTTCTAATTATTTTGATATGTATTGTTCGTAATCGATAAATRAAGGGCAAGTTGGTCAGGTTGAAAGAAGAATCACCCACAGAACCACAAGTGGCCAGAACTATATTTGGACATCGATCAGGATATGTCATGGGCATGGGGTGGGATGTCATGCCAGAACCCAAGAGAGGAGGCTCATCACAAGTTTTGTTCTCAACGAACACAAGCATTGGAAGAAGAATCAGCCCTGACAAGAGCTGCATTAGCCAGTAATAATGCTCGAATGGATATTATGCAGGAGAACAAGCTTAAGACGCGTGCAGAATTAGCAAATTTTCGACGCGTGTTTGAAAATTACGTTAGTAGTCAACAGGGCCCATAAATAGATATGAATAACCTACTTATAGTATTTAGTTGAATATGCATATAGTTTATAATCTAGTGGGACAATTGTGTGGCTATCCTGCACCAAAGTAGCCAATTAGTTAAGACTTCGTATTTATATTTGTGTCTAGCTTAAAGTATTGTTGGATAATTGTATGRCTATCCTGCAGCAAAGATAGCCAATTAGTTTAGACTCCGTATTTATATTTGTGTCATGCATGTAGTTTAAAGTATGTAGGTTTGGTGCATGTTGAAATTTTTAAATAAAAAGATGTAAATGTCTCGAGGTAGACAGGTCTTGAAGTAAATGTTGAAATTGKCAGCCATATGAATCTCTCTCACCCTCTCTAGGTGTAAAGGTGGAAATTGGATACATAAAGAAGAAACATTTGAAGATATCTYGTCTTTGATGCAAAATTACTAACTAAAACACACTACCATATATAATGTTTTATGAAATGCTTGTGATTATGAGTATACTTTAAGTATATGTATCAMTAATAGGGATTGGTTTTTTGAGAAACTTGCCTTAGAGAAATTGGATATAGGGAGAGGGAATAGTGTAGTATGGTATATATTGAATGATCAAAGATTGAGGATGTTTTGTAATATAACATTGAATTGAACCCTCGTAAAGACATATATTATCTTTACTTTATGTCACCTCTTCGTTAGTTTAGAAATGTCTGTTGGATATTGTGCAATTTATGGTTATTATTTTTGTTTACCATTGTAAATTTGTTAAATTATAAAACAATAGTGTCTTACGGATAATGTCTTTTACATGCTTGTAGGTACAAAGGTATTTGAAAACTAATTTTGGAGATATTCTAACACGAAAGAATATCAAAGCTTTCAGGAGTCAGGAATACTAATTTTTTGTTCGGTATATTTTTGGAATATCTTGTAATAGAATTGTTTTATAGAGAAAAAAAAGACAAATCGACGTTATCAATACTAATGTTGGAAAATCCAATTTATAAAGTGTCGCAAAAAAAAAAACGTCGGGCAATTTCCGACGTTTATGCAAAGCGTCGGAAAAAGGGTACCTTTTCCGATGTTTTACAAAAACATCGGGAATATCGAGAATTTCTCGACGTTTTTCAAAATTTTCGTCAGGAAGAGCYATCCCAACARCCTTTTCTCGACCTATTTTCTGACGRAAAAAAACGTTGGAAAAAAATTTTCTCGACGTTTTTTTGCGTCGGGAAAACCCTCAATTCTTGYAGTGTTTTATGTTAAACTAGTAATTTAACACGTGCATTGCACGTGGTATCTTAATTTTATCGCATTGTATATTGACGTTAATTTTAATTATAAAAAATTTATGAATCTATCGAATACTACAATCATTCTTATTTATAACAAAATAAATTATATATCAATAATAARTGATTTTTTTATTAATTATTTTTAAAATTTAGTAACACTTATTAAAATAAATATTCACTATTTGATTGAATAAATTAATTTATATATATTTACAACAATCTCATGGTTGTATAAACGTGCATCAACTGTTAATCAACTATGCTCTAGTTGGCCTTAAAAATGTTGTTATTGTGTATCTAACAATAAAATTTACTTTCAAACAAAGTTTTAATTACGAAGATATGTTACTTTTAACTTTTTATTTTAAATAAAATAACTTTAGATAATGGTGTACTTGTTTTAGTAAAATTATTTTTTTTACATTACATTCGTAAAAAATATTATTTAATTTTCATTGAAAGTATATCATAAAATAAATGATAGGATGATTATTTTTTCTTCATGTATATAAGAAAATCAAATATTAATCCTGTTGTATTTAAATAAAACAGACAACCTAACAACTTTTAAATATGTAAAAATATTTAAAATAAAAAATAATGATATTAAAATTAACTACAAAATAGTCCGAACTTAAAAATATAGCAATATTGTTGGAGATTATCATATATTTTCATAAAATATATTTACTTCTTATTAATGCTTGAGATCAAACTAACAAATGCTTGCAAGATACACACAATGATCAACAATTGCTAAACAACGCCGCTCTACAACGTAAAAAAGAATATTGAAAATGTTAGTATTCTATCACAAAATCTAGAAACCAAGATACCAAGATGAACTAAAGATAAAAAAAAAATATGTATAAAAGAAAAGAACAAATTAGTGTGAAAATGAGGAGGAAGAGAACCACTTTTACAAAGCAAAACTTTTGATATTCTTAACCTTTGAGGTTTCATTCATTCGATCCACCTTGTGATGCATTTAAATTTTGTTCCCTAAAAATTTAATTATAATTAAATAAGTGAGAGACAAATGTAAAAAAGTGTCACCTAGGAGGGAAGGATGAGAGAGAAACATAAATTTAAGAGAATGATAATTTTGGTGTTACACAAAAAGTAAGGGTCAATATTGTCAAAAAAATGTTTTTTCTACGTCCGTACCTTTTAATATATTATAGAATTATAGATTAGAGTCTAAATATATAATTTAGAAACGTTTGAGATTTTCTTTTCAATTTAGTCCTTACATTCTTTTTAAAGGTGATTTTTTTTTTGTAATCAATAAATATTAAAAAAAAAAATGAGGATGTATCGAATCCAAAATTGATAATTTTTCTGAAGTTGAAAATTGTCGATATACCACATTTTAGTAAGATCATTTTTCTATACGATAGTAAGCAATTTTAGGTCAATTATGTCAAACGTGCTATGTCATATGAAATTAGCAAGGTTTCTATTATATGTGTGAGTAATATTTCTATTTTTTCAACTCAATTAATAAAATGAGTTTTGTTATTATTTTGAAGAATGGTTGGGGTCTGTCCTTTTATTAGATGAATCGATTGAAAGAWGTTAGATTTGATTATGAGTCTCATTCCGAATGTCCAATATTTTCGTTAACTAAGAAGAGGAGACCATCCAAAATTGCTAGACATTTCGCTGTCATGCTTGCTTGGCACCTCTATCCTTGCGAACCTCTATCCTTGCGAGTTACTATCCTCCCAGTTCAGTATCGGAGTTCAACTTACTCCTCGCGTAAATGGGGGTGGAAAATGCTTCATTGCATAAAAATCGATCAAGTTTCTCTCTAATTTGAGCTTTGTCCAGTCTTCCATCTCTATAAAATTGAAACCTATGCATTTCCAACACATCAATATTTAATTTAATTCCTATTTTGGGAATGTTTTGATTGATTTCTCCCTCTTTGAACTCTCCCATTCTCTCTCTAAATTTCCTGTCGTCTCTCTTTCCCACTCTCCCTCTAGATTTTGTGGGCCTCTACCCTTTTTCTCTAAACTTCACCATCATCTTTGTAGGCCCAACAAGAAATATTGAGGTGGTCCATGTTGAGGCCCAATTACATAAAGCCCAATCAATTACGAAATGTGTAATGTGTGCCTTTATTTCTAAGTTTCTCACTATTTATTTGCAAATATGTATTTCTACAAAGCAATTATACTAAATATACTATTTTTAATCATTATTTTTTATTTTATTTGATAATGGCTTAATTTATATAACTGTTGATTAACTTAAACATKGACTTTTAAGAATTAAGTTAATTAACACAATTTTTGTTCCAAGTACATGTTACATATTTGAATGAGTGTGACACACAAAGTCTCTTGTACTTCGTTGTATTACAAACACTGATAAACCTAATTACGTTTACATCATAATTTTTTGCATACTCAATAAGTTTTACTTCTGGATGAAGCTTACCAATCAAATAGAGATTTTGATACTCTCTCACTAATGTGCCTCACTCCTCAGGAGATCGTTAATCCTGCGTTTGAAATCTCTAATTTGCGAGGATTACAAATACGCGTTGGATTTGGAATTAAAAGTAACAAATTCCAAAATTATCCTATAAAATAGGTAAAAAATAGACTTTTTCATATTTTTTTAAATAAATCACTCCACCTTTTTTTAGACAAATTGCATACTATTTTCTGTTTTGTCTCCTTCTACGTACATCTTTATGGATTACTTTTCAGTCAAAATATAAATTAATTTTATGTTTTGCTTTGTAATGTTAGCTTTGTTTCTTTTTATTTCAATTTTTATCACTAATTTGGGTAAAAATAAAATTCAGTTCCAAAAAAATTGGTAGTTTCATACATTTAAAATCTCTATTTTTTTTTAACTATTTTTTTGCTTTTTTATATTTTTTTTGTTAGTGTAAGTATTATTTTGAGAAAAAAAATGAGCATGAAAATAAAAAGGAAAATAATGAAAAAAAGATAGGGAGAGTTGGATTGTGGTTTAAGTTTGTTTAGTTATAACAAACGTATTGATTATTTTGGTTTAAATTTAAAATAATTCACAAAATATATATTTCAAGAGAGAAATTTATAAGTTTTTTAATTTCAGTTTTAAATTATTAAATTAAATGATTTTATTTTTATATGTAGGTGAGATTACTATTTCCTATTATAACATTAAATTATCATTATTTATTTATACAATATCATGCAAACTGGTAAGAGAGCATAACAGTAAAATATTATACTTTCTTTTCTTTTTTCGTGAACATCCAAACAATAAATTTTAATTTCAATGATTTCAAATTAATTTGGTTCCAAACACAATTAAGAATTCGAAATCATTTTCATCTTTCGAAATCCTGGAATTTGAAATCATTAATGTCAAATTCCAAAAGCCAATCGGAGCATAAAAGAGATTTTATTCCATGTTTTCTCTTAATGCAAGCTAAAAACATGCTTAAGAACAAAATAATAATATAACCCTATGTTTTAGGGGCATATTAAGAAAATATAGCTGTCACACAAATAGTGTAGAAAAATATTAATATGGACAAGCTTGTTTTTGCATATAGAGAGGATGCCTCACATGGGAGTGTGCTGTAATCAACCTGTCTTCTTCCCTTCTATGGCTGTAGGGCTTCAATGCTACCTTTTTTTATTCTCCTTCCAACAGATTATATGAATTAGAAAATTGTTTTATATATATATATATATATAAATACTATTTTGRTCAATAGTTTCGACTTTGATTCATTTTAATGTATCTGAATTCAAAATGTCTTCTTAATCTCTGTAGTTTCAACTTTTTCAATCCATAGACTTTCAAAACGTCTATTTCAGTCATTTTAAAAAGTTATCATTTTGGTTACTTTATTTTTATTTTTGTCTTTTTTTCTATTATAATTTTAGTATAATACTTTACTCTTATTGAGATATCATRTATGRATTAAATTTAYTCAATCCAACAGTTACTTTTGGATTAAGTGGTGGTTCGTCTTTAAGATTTCTTGAAATTTAAACATAAATTTGTATTGTTTAAGAACTAAAATGAACATAAATTAAAAGTACGGGAACGACGAAAAAAAGGAAAAATACATGACAAAATATTATTTAAATCAAACATATAATATTTTCCCCTTCATTCTCTCTCATGGCCCTAGAAATATTTTTGTGTCGTTGAAAAGTATTGGGAGGAGAGACATTTTTTTATAGTACATAAAATCAATGGATATGGAAAATCGTGGAGGAAATATTTATATAACATGTTTTTGCTTAAACTATAATTTAGACCCTAAAATATTATTTGGAGATTGTTCTAATCTGGTTCTCAGAATTGCTGTTAAAATTTGTTTTTATACTTGTAAAAACAAATCAAGAGGAAAGGTGAAAATAAAAATCTAGAAATAATAAATTTTAATTTGCGCAATTTATACCTAACTGATAAAGAATAGTAAGAATTTATACTAGGTCTATTTGTAACTTCATCTTGAAAAATGGCCAAATGATTTTTGTAAATAAAAAATGTCAATTTTTGTTTTTCAAACTGTTTCAAAAGTCCRTGGATTAAAAAACTTGCAGATTTTTCTTTTAGATATGRGGATGAGAATTCGAACTTACAATTTTAGTCGGAAATAGGTACCTTAAATAGTTTAGTGATTCGTACCTATACAAATTCAATTTGTGATTCCTTCAAAAATTTTATTCGTTTTAATTAATTTTTGAAATCTTATCAATTATATGTGAAAAATCCTTATAAGAAAAATAGAGGAGAATAATTCACTACCATTTAAAAAGAGTACAAATCCACCATCAGATGATACAACTCTTTGCTTTGATCATCACAAATAAAAAGAAAAAAAAAAGTGTGTTCAGGTTTTAATACAATTTTGTTCGTTTTGGTCTTTATATTTTCAAAATCTTTATTTTAGTTCATGTACTTTTTTCTTTAGTTTATTTTGAAACAATTTCAAAACATTCTTTTGATCTTAACACTTTTAAAAGTTAACTATTTTGGTCCCAATTTGCATAATTTTAACACATATTTAACACAATAAAAATTCATTATTATAAATTTATGGCTACATTTCAAAAAAAAATTAGTGGGTAAATTATCCTTCTAATTTTTCAACGAAATAAATGAGATAAAAATGAAAATGAACGAAGAARACATCCATATTTTTAAGTATTGTACAGCCAAAACATAAATAAAAATAGATTTTGAGAGTATGTAGACCAGAATAAACTCAAACCGTGTTAGGTTATCTATAAATGAATTAAATTTACTCAATTGATCGGTATAAATTTTTGGGTTGAGCGATAGATTTATTTATCTTCTAAAACTAGGGTGATCAAAATAATATTTCAGAAAAAAAAAAGAAAAAAAGTGGGAGGGCAACCATAAAAATACAATATGGCCTCCATTAWCAAATCAACCATTATCAATTTCTCAGTTTAAAAGTGGCATCTCATACTTTGTCATTCAGAGTGGAGTTCAATTCACACAACAAATAATCTATAAAATGGTAATGTGACCCCAAAAAAAATCTGTCTCTATTCTCTGATAGCTAAGCTATGTTGTCATGAAGTGAAAAAAAATGATAATAATAATGTATTGTGGTTGGAGATCAAAGGACAGCGCATGTTACACAATCTCACATGGCCTCCCCTGCTCTTCCCTAATCATAAAATCCCATTTTCATAAGAATTCATGATGGCCACTCTCATTCCCAGGTACCCAATTCCCCTGTTTTTCCTTTTTTTATCATCATTTTCAGTTTCACTGCTCATACTTCTTCTGCCAGGGGCGCCCCAATGAATGCCTCTGTTGAATCTTCTCCTTTAAGGAACGAGGCTCGGATTGATGAACTTTTGGAGCTCTACTGGTTCTTTGAGAATCTGCTTATTAGGAGGAGCCCAAGAATTTCGAGCTCCCGCTCTGATCCTTGTCTTTCTAATGTTGCCCACCAGGTGTTTGTTGAAAGTCCTGCTCGGGATGTCTGCTCTTCTGGTTTKGATGTGGGTGTTTCGCCTGGGAATGGTGGCGCTAAGCGTAGGAATCTGCTCCGAACGCCGTCGTTGCCGTCGCGTATGGATCGAGAAGAAGGAATT
>NW_019104510.1:1104465-1123925 GCF_001995035.1 Momordica charantia
TCCCTCGTCGGAACGCACCTGATGAAATCCGTGCTGCAAACCCACGTCTCCTTCGAAACCTCCATTGATAGCTTCGGTTCGTACATCATCAGAAGCAAGCAATCTGGGAGCACGCCGGTTTCTGCTTCTCTCTTCGCTTCCGCCGCCGGAGTTTCTCGCTCCTTTGACTCCTCCATTGCGCCGCCGTCTCCGATGTCGGGTCTCATTCCTTCTTCCTCTGTCGCTTTCTCTCTGTCTTCCCAATGAATCGTCTCTTCTTCTTCTTCTTCTTCTTCTTCCCAATTTACATCAGCTTCAGTTTCTTCCATGTCTTCCGCTGCTCTTTCTGTCTCAACTGATAACGAAGGCGATGCGGGATTTCCGCCATTTTCGCCTTCTTCTTCAGTCTGTTCTTCGTCGTCTTCTATTTCGTTGATGGATTCGTTTCCATGGAGAAATTTGGATTCGTCTTCTTCTTCTGCTGATTCTACTTTCTCTGCATCTTGAGCCAGCTCCGGATCACAGTGGGATGGAATCGCCCTTGTTTCTTCTGCTAATTCCTCTGGCTGATTATCTTCGTCGTTGTTGTTGTTCTCGTGTTCTTCTTCTTCTTCTTGTTCGTCCTCTGCTGGTTCTTCTTGATTGTGGTGATTTACAGTAATGTCTAATTTCTGTACATCGATTTCGTTATCTGTGGCTATTTCTAGGGTTTCCTCCTCGTTATGTTCTTCTTCTTGCTGCAAAACTAAATAATTTTCTTCTTCGCCATCAGAAACAGATTCTTCACTCATTTCTTCATCGTTTTTAAGCTTGACATTTAGTTCAACTTTCGTTTCTTCTTCGTCTTCATCGTTACTCAGTATCACAGTGAGAGGCGCGTCCATTTTTGCTGCTTCCTTTTGTCTGGATTTCTCTTCCTTGTCTTTTTGTTCATCTTCCTCGTCTTCTTCTTCTTCGACTTTTGGCGCAGGAGATTCGCAGAATCGTTTGGCCAGCTCTGCCACTTTCACTGGATCAGATCTGCACCTCATTAGCAACAAGGCGTTCTTCGGAGGAATGCAAATGCTGATCCTGGATTCTTCTTCTTCCTCCTCCACAACTTCGCTCTTGTCTTTGAAATCTACTCCCTCGAAGACATGCCGCCTCTGGCTCCCGTTATCCTTCTCCATTCGAGTTTCTTCGTCTCCGACCACCAGCTCGATCTCCCTTCCCTGGCCGTCGCCGTCCTGCACTGCCACCAACCACCGCGCGAACACCGTCCCGCAAGAACTCTCGCTCTCCGACGACTTCGCGGCAGGCTTTGATTCCTTATCCCTGTCGCTGGTACACGAGGAATGGCACGGCAAGAAGCAGTTGAGCTCTGCTCCAAAAGCCCTAAGCGCCTCGCAAATCGTGAACGGCAAATGCACCCATCGCTGGTTCCGATGCGACAAGCACTCCTGCTGCTGCGAGTTCTGAATCTGGAAACCGTTTCCCCCACTGCTATTACTATTCTGACGATGAAGATGAAGATGGTGATGCGATTGTTTCGCGACGAATTGCTGGTCACCGCCATTGGTCTGCGGTTGAACCTGCTCCGATTTCCGAAAACTCGCCTCGGAATTACTCCTCCGCTTCTGCGATCTGGCCCTCATCTTCTTCCCCTGCTTCTTCGTCTTAACCCTAACCTGTCCAATGCAGGTAACCTTGGGCGACGAGGGCTCGGGATTATCAAACGCGCAGCCGCGCTTCTTGGCGCCGGTGGGAAACATCGGCGAGGCCTGGCCGCCCTTGAGGCTGCCGCTGGTCTTGAGGCGGCGGCTGAGAGAAGTAGAAAGGGAGATTTGGGAGGGTTCTCTGGCGCGGCCGGGGCTGAGAATGGATTTGGAAGAGATCTTCATGGCGGAAGAAGAAGACAAGCGAGAAGTGAAGCAGATGAAAAGCTCGCTGGAGGCAGTGCTGTTGCTGGTGGTACGAAAATGGCGGTCAGAATCCATGAAAATGGAAATTGTCACCAGTGAGAAGCCATGGGGAAAGGATTTGAGAGTAAGTTGTTGGTTGTGGTAATTGTTGAACAGTGGGATTGAACCCAATGGAGGAAGAAGATAGGTTTTTCAGATTGCAGAAGAGAGAGAAAGAAGAGTTAGATTAGATGGGCTACAACATACTATAGAGGGTGGACTCTCACTTTCTCCCACCTCAACCTTTTTTATTTGTGCAGTGCAACATGTGCGGTAGAAATTTGAACTGATCACGATTTTAATTACTTACCAATTAAGCTTGAATTTTATCGAAGTAGATTATGTTATGATAATATAATGGTATAATTATAAATTTGTTAATAACATGTTTAGCAATTCCAAGAGTGATATTGTTGAGTAAGCACAAGTCAAGTGAGATCTATTTCGAATTTGGGTGGAAGAAACACTCAGCTAAAATAAATCCAACTAAGGTCAGAATCATGTCCAAATCGGCCTTCTAGGTCACCCAAAATCGGTGCACAGGGAAGCTGTCCTGGCACGTGCATTGTGCGGTCAAATACCATATAGTCGCACGTCGAACGACTGCGAGGGGCATATTGTGCGTCCTGCATCCGAAAGGGTCGTCGAGCCCCATAGTGCGACTTGTTGGATCGTACGCTACAGCGGAGTCTGGACACCTATCTTTTATGGTCATGCCATGGAGCTGATGATAGGTGCACACCCATTTCCATCCCATATTAGACGGCTTATAGCTGTGTAGACACCTTTGCATCATATTGAGCAACTTATAGATACAAAATCACCTACACCCCATATTGAGCAGCCTAAGGTGTACAACCACCTTCGCACCATATTGTATGGTTTATAGGTGTGCAGCCACCTATGTCCCATATTGAGCGGCCTATAAACATGCAGTCACCTCCACGCCATATTGAGTGTCTTATAGGCCGACCTTGTTTTAGCCACTGTTATAGGTCAGCCTCACCTCAGCCACCATTATAGGTCGATTATAGCTCGGCTTATAGGTCGACTTCAACAGGTCAACTCTGCCCACGTCAATTCGTTCACACTACTACATCTCCTATAAATAGAAAATGTCTCTCACCTTTCAAGGTATGTCATTTCCTCTCGAGCCATTATTTACTTATCCCCTCTTAAGCTCATATACTGACTTAAGCATCGAAATGTGGTAAGCCAACATCATGTCGACATCCACTCACCTTCTCTTTTTGTAGGTTGCATTCAGCTCCACTTTGAGAGCCAATATCTCATGTAGACTATCAACTCCCTCGATCTTCCAAATAATAAGGTCTCGTCATTCCCTTATTCACAATCCATCGAGTCACGGCTTCTCCTAACTATATCCAACCTCTCCTTGATCACTCGACAGTCGAACCGCTCGGAACATGCGTTTCGATTAACCCCGACTTTCGATCGGATCAGTTTCCAAAAATTCCATCAACAGATATCAACGTAAAGAGTTAATTTAACAATGATATACATATATTAATGATGTAGTTCGTATTTTGTATATAAATGATATAGTTTACCAATGAGGCGAAAGTAGTATATTAGTAGTAATAGTATAATTTATATTGGTATATTACTGATAACTTTTGTCAATCATTTCAGAAATTGCATATCAACGATTTACTTTATATTTTATATTGGAATTTGAGTGATAAACTTAATTGATAAAAAAAAGGGCATATTATACTATAAGAGAGAAATTTTTGTCATATTTAGAAATTCAAATTTACAATTTAATTTACTAATATGATGATTAGTTCTGCGATTCAGTTGTTCTTTTAAAAAAATGTCAGTTGATTTAGCAAAAATTTAAATTTAGAATGTATTCTTCCTTAACTTCTCTATTTCTTCTTTATATTCAATTTTTCTATTCACCTTATATCAAATTATCACTCGTTAATTTAACTTTTAAATTATGTGAAATTCTTAAATAATCGCAATTCAAAGTTTAAAGATAAAATTGAAATGTTTGAATGTTTAAACGTTCGAGACTAAATTTATAATTTAACCCAATAAAATTGAAAAACAATGCAGTAATTTGCAAATCTAACAACATTGTCATTTTATATTTTTAATAAAATTAGTACATGTGACTAATTTTATGTGGCATATAAGTCTACCCAACTTAATTCAAAGTCAATTTTGATCGAGTTGATAGCTCGATCTATTCATACATTAAATTGTATAGTAATAATAAGTGTGATCCTAATTACTCTTAAAACTAATCAATCTTTTGAGTTCGTAAAAATATTAATGTACTATTATTTTAGTGTTAAGTAGACGTTTTTCTTTTTTAATTAAGTTTATAATTTAAATTTATTAAGTTGAGGCAATACTATAGTGATCCACTTAATAAATTTAAATTATAAACTTAATTTATCACTTTAGCCCTTCCCTTTTTCCTTCTTCCCTCCTCTTTTGATAAAGGTTTGATAAGAAACTTCCAAAAAACTTTTGTCCCTTGAAAAAGGCTTCTTCAAAAATAGATAAATGGAATAAGGGTCTTCTTCTTTTTTTTTTTAGGCTCTAAAGATTAAGTTTACAAATATTATTTTTTATCTAATAGGAGTGTTCAAGGAACCCGACAATTCAATGAATCCGACGAACCTAACCCAATCTGGGTTGAATCTAACATTGGTTTGGGTTTGGTTGGAAAAATTCCAACTCGATCGGATTGGGTCGGGTCTCGAGTTGACCTTTGAAAATCCTAGGTCAACCCGATTCGACCCGAGATTATAGTTTTTTCTTTTTACTAATAATCTAATATTACATATATATAATAAATTATTAATTATTAATTAAAATCTTGTTTTTTATATTCAATTTCATCCATCCATTTCATTAAATCTCAATCATTATTTTAGGTTTCAATTCAATCCTCTCCATTTTAATATTCGATTCCCTCTCTTCTAACATTTTCAATTTCATCTCCTCTCCCCCATCTCTACCTATAATAAAGTGTAATCTTTTAATATTGTTGAATTAGGGCTTTGTTGGTTTCAATTTGGATTTGGACTTTAGATAAACTTTGGATAATGTAAAATTTTAACATTTGTATTAAATTAGGATTTACATGTTGGTTTCAATTAGGATTTGAATTTGTGCTTAAGATTTTGATTTTTCTATATTTTTTTGGTCAATGTTATAAACAAAACAAAAGTAAATTAATTAATCAATTAAAAAAAAGAACCCGACAACCCAACCCGAATTTATTGGGTTGGGTTGGATTTGGGTTGGCCATCGTTTTACAACCCGATGGTTTCCACAAATTCCCAACCCGAAAATTCGAGTTGGTCCCAAAAACACCTCCAACCCGACTCAGCTCAACCCATGAACACACTTACCTTTAATCCTTCTTTATTTTATTATCTACTTTTTAAAAACATTTTCAAAATTAAAGTAAAATTTAAAACTAAAAAAATCAGGTTTCATCCCATGACCATTTTATTTTTGGTTTTCTATTTTGAAAATTAAGCTTCTAAACCTACTTTCACCCATGAATTTTATTTATTTATTTTGCTATCTACTTTTTTCAAAACATTTTAAAAATCTATGCTAAATTTTGAAAACTTAAAATAAAAAAAAAAAACTTGTTCAAATGTATTTTGAAGGGATGTGATAAACATTATTAAAACAATCCAGTTGAAGCAAGCATAATTCTTAAAAACTAAAAATTAAAAATGAAGTCATTATCAAACTAAGTCATAGTTTTTAAAAACTTAKTCATTTTTCAATTTAAGTACTAAACTAAACATGTGCATCAAAATTAATTATTTTTTCAATATTATTTTGAAGGAGAGAGAGATTTTTTTTTTCAATATAATATGAACAGCTTAAAAAATTTTGATTTTTGAAGGGATAGAAAGAGAGAATAAGAGTCATAAAGTAAAGGTATGGATTTTGTTGAACAGATAAAAAGTGATGGAGATTGCTCCTTTGAATAGTTAATAAAAGAAAGTAAAGATATGGCTTTCATTCCACTTTTTTTTTTTTTGTTTCTTATTTTCTTACTAGGAAAATGACAAGAAATATTATGTGAGGATATTACTTTCTAATTTGGGAAAAAACTTAATTTTCACTCATAAACTTGACAAGCTATATCAAGTTCCACCCTAAAACACTTGAATAGGCATAGTAATTTTTATCCTATATCAAATTTCTTCAAATTCACTTACTCCGGAAGGAAAAATAAAGTAAAAATGTGTCAAAACGAGTATAGTTCAACGATAATTGGCATATACCTCCAACCATGAGGTTGTAAGTTCGATCCCCCACTCTGCATGTTGTACTCAAAAAATAAAGTAAAAATGTAATACTCCAGCCTCGAGCTTTGAAATCTAGATTCGACACTTAATTACCTCGACATTTTCTGGTTGCACTACCATCTTTATATGAGATACTTATAAGTGTTTTTTCTTCACTTACATGTTTCCTAGTAAATCAACTATGAGGTCACCCGACCTAAGTTGCTCTCAGCCAAACACGTTAAATTTTGGAGTTCTTATGATTGAACAACAGAAAATGAGTCTTTCTTAATCATGATCTCAGGATCCCTTTCATTTAGATGTGGTATCGGTTCATCCATTTACTCCACTACTCTATTCGGGCATCATAAAAACTTTTAAAAAACTCACCAATTTCAATAAAATTAAGTTTGGCACACTAAATCAATTTTTAATAATTCAGTAAAAATTTATAATTTTAACAAAAAGAATCAATTCTAATATTAATTTTCTCTAAAATCTTATGAATTTTGTACCAAAATATGTATATAATTTATTGACCGCAAAAAAGAAAACTTTTCCTAATAATTCTTCTAACGAAAACTAAAATTACAACATGTATTTAAGTTAAAGATTGCCATACATATTTAAGTTTTAAGATGAAATTTGATTAAATTGAAAATTTAAATATTTTTTCTTTAAAATATTTTCATCTTTCCCATTTACAAATTAAAAAAAAAAACGGGAAACTACAAAAACAAGCTTACAAATTACTCAAGATCACAATCTTCGGTCACATGAAGTACACGTGGCCAGATCATAGAGATATATAGAAGAAGGGGAAAATAAATAAATAAATACTTAATTAATTAAAAAGCAAAAAAGAAAAAAAAAAGTATTGGAAATATCAAAAATTGCAGACGTGGGCGTCCTTTTCTCGCTCTATCCCTTACTTTAGACACCCCTTTTTTCAGTGGTCGTTTTCGGGCAAAACGACAAGGGGACATATTCGTAATTAAAATAAATTTGGAGGGCAATTTCGGGAGTGGGATCACATGGGGGGCTGACACGGACGAGGTGAAACAGAGAAGCAGCTCGAACCCACACGTGACGGTCGTGTGCGCTGCATTACAATGATGACTGAGGTTTCCTCTTTGTCCACGCGCGCCTTGGAGCGCGTGATCATCATCGCACATTGTTTTATTATTTCTTGGAAACTGTTTTTAAGGAGGCAAAACAAAAACAATTGGTGAAAGCATATTTGATTTCTTTTTTTTTTTTAAGTTAATTGTTTTTCTTTTGATTTGTTCCCTTCACCTTTGTAGTTAAAATATTTTGTTGGTAAATATTAATTTTAAGTTGTACTTTAACATTCCCCTCCAACGAGATAGAATGATTTTTTTTTGTTTTCTTTTTTTTTTCTCAATAAGTTTAAAACGTTGATTTCGAGATTTGAATTTTCGATCTTTTGATACCCGATATATGTCTTAATTAATTGAATTAAGCTTAAATTATACCTTAAATATTTTCTAGTTGGATTTCTAGATTGCGTGTTGAGTTTGGATACCTTTTTACTCCCGTTTAATTTTGTATTTAAATTTGTGTAATTTTCATTTCTTGATTTATGTTGCTGGGTGAATGTTAAAATTAGTGTGGATACTAAACTTATATGTCTATTATATTTAATGAATCAGTAGAAAATGAGGGGATGAATTAGGGGTTTTTTTTTAATATTGTTGTAAATGAATCTTATTTTAAAAATATAGTTGTTTAATTAAAAATATTAACAATATTGTAGATTTTGAAATATATTTTAAAAATATTGTAGTTTTAAAAAACTCCACAAGAGACGACCATTCAGACATGGCGCCACGCAGGCGCCATGTAAATTTTTTTAAAAATTTGAACGTCGGTTCATTTCTGAAAAATATATATATATATAATTTGTTATATTATATATTATTTAGTAGTTTTAATGTAAAAAACTTCTGAGTGGTGTAGTTGGTTAGGGTCGCACTACACCACTACACCACTAAGAAGTTTTTTTTACATTAAAACTACTAAATAATATATAATATAACAAATTATATTTTTTTTCCAGAAATGAACCGATCGGATAGTCGTCTCTGTTAAAAAAAATTTACGTGGCCCCTGAAGAGACGATCCACCTTCAGTTTTTTAAAACTATAATATTTTTAAAATAAGTTCAAAATCTACAATTTTTTTGATTAAACAACTATATTTTTAAAAATAAGTTTCATTTACAACAATATTAAGAAAAAAATCCATTAAAATATTAGTACTAATCATAGACAAACTTGTAGAAATCACTATTTATTTTAATATAATATATAAAATTAATATTCATGATCTTTTAATCAGAAATAAGTATTTTAATTCATTGAGTTATTACTATTTTTAATATCATATGTCGTGGTTTTTAATATTTAATTAACAAATTAAATTAAAAAAATTAAAAAATTATAGATTAAAACATATATTTAACGAAAGAAAAAATAGAAAGATGTTGGAAGTCACGCGCAAGGGGAGAGAGTGGTGAGAAACCATAAGGCGTCGCCTCGTTGGCGCATTATATGGAGAAGCGCGCGTGGGAGAGAAAAACGATGGCCGGAGCTATGATCCTCTGCGACCACTCACACCATATCAACTTTCCTCTCTCTATCTAAATAATATATAAATAATAGTTCCCTCTTTTTTTTTTCATTTACTTATTTAATTGGATTATTGGAACTCTAATTCAATCATTGAATTGAAGGACATGAATCTTAGATGTGCAAAACCAAAATTTGGAAAAGAAAAATAATATTATTTCATTTTATGTACTTTTCATTTTGGTTCGTTTTGGTCTATGTATGTCTTAATTTTAAAAAGAAACTATTTTGATTCATCTATTTTCATGATTATCTCATTTTTTTCGATTATAATTTTAACATGATGCTGCACTTGCTAAATTTCTTGAAATATATCCATAATTTTGTATTAGATGAGTTTTGTTATGTACTTTACAAAGTATATGAATCGAAACAATTGTTTTGAAAATACAAGAACTAAAATGAACATAATTAATTGAAAGTACAGTAACCAAAAGGAACGTTTTGAAAATACAATTATCAAAATGAACCAAATTCAATAATATGGGAAGAAAGTAGTATTTAAACAAAATAATAACAATAATAATAAAATAAATAGTATTGTTAATTCAAATTTTAAACCTTTGATGAGACTTGTGGTTGAATTTAACTTGGTTGTTAAAAATTTATTCCCTAAATTTTGATATATCTATTTAATATAAAATTTTATTTATATCTCTAAAGTTTTTATTTTGAAGCTACGCTGTTGGTTAAATGTTGACATGATATATTAATTAAATTTATAAATGATGAATTGACATGATATGGTAACGAATTCCACGATGTGTATGCTAACTAAATAAAATGAGGTGGGTAATAAAAAAAATTTACTTTTAAATGTATTTTAGTAACCCTCTTCATCAAATTTGTTAGCTCGTCTATCATTTAGGGGTCGATAAATTATAGCCTCAATAATAGTATAGGTATAAATCAAGAGATATCAATCGTTTGACACATAACACAATTTATTTTTACAATGAATTCTATTAATATCATATTTACCTAATAAGAATGAAAATGAAAATCATATTTAAAAGATCAAAGAAATTGATTCTCCTAAAAAAGAAAATTAAACTTCAATTTAGGACGAGACCCACTAAGTTAAGAATAATCATCATGATCAATAGAGGGAACAACACTCATTTTCTACATTCCTACCAAGTAAAAACCTAATTTCCATCAATTTTTTATACAAAGAGAAAATAGAAACACTTCTTTGAAAAATGAAACAAAATCTAAAACTATAAGAAACCGATATTTCTACATCTTATTTTAAAAAAATGATAATCATTCTTATCAATACAACATAACCAACATAGATATATGGTATTTATTAATTTTGGTAAACCAATAATATAAATGAACACTACCAATCCTCTTGAGAAAATAAGGAATTGGTTATTGCTCATTTACTTTCAAGAACTCGTATACACTAAACTCGAAGTCTTATCCATTGATAGATGGAACTTCAACCACAGTTAGGTGTAGAGGGAAGCTGTGAGCATTACTTTCATGCATAACTTCCATACCAAGATTAACACACTTAATAATATTAGCCTATATATAAATTACACGACCTTAACTATCAACTACAGATTGGTTGAAATTAAAACCATTTAAGTTGAAAGTTTAAAACGGTGAACGAGATACCTCCTGCAAGCCAAGCAGCTAGGAAGAAATGTAAAGAACAAAGAATTGTTGAAACTAGTTATCTTGATCCTCTATTTTTAACAGTATTTAAATGCTCACTTGTCAACTACAATTGTTTAGCTTTTTAAAAATTTCTTTTTATACATGATCAGTAAAAGACAGCGTTAGATCAGTAAACAACCAAACATTTTTATTTCAAATCAAACATAAAACTCTAGAATCTTTTGAAGCAAGGCACCATAAAATTGTTCAACTACCTCACCATAAGCATCAAATATTTGGGGATTCATTGCCCTATTTTGTAGGCAAAGTGAGGGAGTTCCAACTTCCAACTCACATCATCATATCATACACTTTCAAATTCAACATAAATTAATGATGGGCCAAGCTGGCCCAATTTCATAGGTCACAAAATCATTTTTTATTTTTTATTTTCTTTTTAGAAAGAAAATAATAATGATAGAGAAAATTATGAGAGAGAGAGAGAGAGAGGGTCAAGGGACAGTTTGGTCTTGTTTTGACCAACATAATACAATACAACTGCCCACAACAGATGCTGACAAAATCACCATAAAAAGCACTTAACATTAAGACACCCATTAATTTAATGCCAAAATGCAATTAGTGCCTTTTTAAAAAGCCCCATTTTTTAACCTTAAAAAAAAAAAAAGGGTAATGGACCCCTAATTCCTGCCTTTTGAGTTTTTGTTTGATGGGTCTAGATTCTGTCATGTTGTTTTGTGAGCTGTATTTATTATAATTATTCTTATTATCTTGGACAAATATTCTAATACATAACAAAATAAATTAAATAAAAAAAAAGTATGCTTCTAATCATTAATGTTTCAAGAGATTAGACACTTTTAATAAGACCATAAACAAAAGTTCATAAATTTTCTATAAATAGAATTCCTTCATTAGGTTAAATATTTTCTTAGCTAGCCCTCGTAATACTTTAATTTTTGTTATATTTTTTTAGTATTTATACTTTAAAGTTAAGAATCATGTTGTCTATCTATCATGTATATATTCAATTCACTCAATTAATTTAAATTGTATATTTTTTTATCATCTGTCTTTCATGCGGTATTAAATAGTTAATAGACATGTCATTTGGTATATTTTACTGGATTTGTATTTTGGAAAACATCTTTAGCCTTCATAATAGAAAAATAGATATTATAAGAAAGTATATTTAAAAGATAAAGGCGAAAGTTTGTAAAAGTGAAAACCGTTATCATTCAGCTTCGACTAGAGAATATAATTTATCTAGATTTCACCTTTCATTTCATTTTTTAAATACAAATTTTGTCTTGATAATAAAAGGATAAGAAAATAAATTATGAAGCAATGAATGATTTTTATTAACAAAAAATGAAAAAAAAAAAAGGAACTCAATATCCATGTGGAGTGAGATAGAGACATAAAGGAGACAAAGATGAAACTTTTCTAATCTCTCTACTTTATGATGACTCTCATAAATCTAAATATTAATGAAAAAATATGTGTTACATTGTGGATTTTTTTGGCAGATACACCAACCAGAAAAACAAAAACTAGCCTAATTGCTCTCTATTTTTTTTTTTTTTACTTTTTCAATAAGAGTAAATTTGACCTAAATAATAGGAAATTTAATCACATGATAAAATACTTCACAAATGTAATAGCCCCTATAACTTTCTAAACAAAAAAAAAGTGATATACTATATTTGTGAAGTATCAATGACATATTTTATTCAATGATGGATATATGAATCATATACTTTATGACATAAATGGTTTATTGATGATATACTTTATTAATTATGTAAAAATGTTATATTAACGATCTATGAGTAAAAAAATGATTTGCAAATGTGATAATGAGGGATAACGTTATCATTTCTTGTTTCTAGTTTTATTGAGAAATTTAAGTATTTAACAATTATTTATTTCTTGTTTTTCATTTTTAAAAAAAAAAAGTTTATATAAATCGTATAGAACTAGGAAAAACATAATTGCATTTGGAGAAACATGCTTGATAACCTTTCTTCTCTGACATTTTAAATTAAAAAAGGTAAAAGTTTATATGAAAATTAATATTCCAAATTAAACATTCACAATTTTTATGTTATATTTATTATTTATTTGATAGGTAAAAAACAATAAAACAATATTTTTATCTATTTTTTGGAAAAAAAAAAAGAAACAGAATTTTATTTTGTTGTTTCCAAATAAATGTTGAAAACATTTCTTAGAAACGAAAAATTGAAAATAGGAACCAAATGCTCTTGTTTCTCAAAAATTAAATTAAAAACGATGAATAAGAAACAAAAAGCAAGCCTAATTATTTAGGTTTAAATACTATTTTAATCCTTGTACTATCAGCATTAATTCATTTTAGTCCCTGTCATTTTAATTTGGTCCCTATACTTTTAAAAATTAACCATTTTAATCCAGAAAATTTTAACATAAATCCTATACATAACAAAAACTCTTTAATTTAAAATTATGACTACATTTCAAGAATTGTGATCGGAAAAAACAGAGATAAAAAGTAAAATGAATGGACCAAAACGATCACTTATCATTGTGAAAGTACGGATGATAAAATGGACTAAAGTTAGAAATAGAGGGACCAAAATGAACAACTTAAAATAGAGGGATCAAAATGAACAAAAACTAAAAGCATGTGGACCAAAATAGTATTTTAACCTTGTTTTTATTATTTATCCATTTTTGTAGCAGGAGGGTTTGTTTGGATTTCGTTGAAACCGATGTTTAACCATTGAATTTGATGGACCTTAATGGAAGATCATAACAAAACAGACCCTCTTGGCCCCCTCTATCCTTCAATTTCTTCAAACAACTCCACCCCATTATCCACTTCCCCTCCAACAGAATTCCTTGCTGTTTATAAATATAATATCTAGAATTAGCAAACTAGACTCGACTTTGTTTTGTTCTTTTCTTTTCACGAAGAACCAAGCTTTCATCGAGAAAAGAATGAAAGAGACCAGAGAAAACCCACCACTAGAATTAGCAAACTAGACTCGATTTCTTAATCCTATCTGCAACCAAACATCTTGATTGAACCTTTAAGATCAGAGGGGCCAAGAAACTTCCACATATGTTTTATACCATAGATCCACAGTCTACACTACATTTTCTCTAACATTCCATTGTAGTTCAGTACTACCATCATGTCTAATGATGTAATGGAAGAACCATGATTATGGAGCAATTGCAGCCGTAGGAGAAGTAGAAATGAAATTTCTTATTCATCATTAAGAAACACTATAGTGTCTCTAACAGCAGGCCAAATTGAATCTCTTTTCTAACTTTTCCCACTTCTAATCTGGCAAAATCTATAGACTTAGCGGTTAAATCGACTACAGGGATGCATTCTCAAACTTTTACAGCTTGCAAACTAAATCTACTACGTATAGAACTTTCACATCCTGTAAAGTTCCGAAGCGATATCAATGATAACGGCTGAGGAAACTATTTACAGGATTCAATGCATGTGAGTCAGCATATTAAGCATACATGAATTATATCAAAGGGAATCCAGCTCTAGCACCACTTTACCAGGAATGAGGTTCTTATCCTTCGCGTTGTGGGCTTCTCTCACTTGTGAGATGGGAAATGTTTTCTCGACTGGTATTTTCAGCTTTCCAGCTTCACATAGCTTCCTGATCTCATGTAAACCTTCAGAATCCGCCCTCATGTATGTCCACCAATACTCTAAAAACAATAGTAGGAACAACAGAAACAACAATTAAACAACAGCTGCATGAAGTTGATTGATATGTGCTTATACATACTGTAAGAGCCACACTGATGTCGTGATTCACCTTGAAACAATCGATGTCACTGATTAAGATAATCTAGAACATTATATTTTCTGTGGAAAAATGTGCATGAACAGACAAATTTCAGTTTCCAGAAGAGAGAATAAAAGTTCATCTAGGATATTATATGTATGTTGTTATGATAAAAGGTTGGCCCGATAAAGGGACTGGAATTGTGAACTAGAGATTTGAGAACTTGATCGAGATCAAACAGACAAATTCAGTTTCCAGAAGAGTGAATAAAAGTTCATCTAGGATATTATATGTATGTTGTAATGATAAAGGGTTGGCCCGATAAGGGACTGGAATTGTGAACTTGAGATTTGAGAACTTGATCAAGATCAAACAGACAAATACAGTTTCCAGAGAGTGAATACAAGTTCATCTAGGATATTATATGTATGTTGTAATGATAAAAGGTTGGCCCGATAAGGGGACTGGAATTGTGAACTTGAGATTTGAGAACATGATCGAGATCAAACAGGCAAATTCAGTTTCCAGAAGAATGAATAAAAGTTCATCTAGGATATTATATGTATGTTGTAATGATAAAAGGTTGGCCCGATAAAGGGACTGGAATTGTGAACTTGAGATTTGAGAACATGATCGAGATCAAACAGGCAAATTCAGTTTCCAGAAGAATGAATAAAAGTTCATCTAGGATATTATATGTATGTTGTAATGATAAAAGGTTGGCTCGATAAAGGGACCGGAATTGTGAACTTGAGAACATGATCGAGATCAAAGTGGAAATTACTATCGACAGAGGTTACATATTTGGGGAGATTCACCTGCGCAAGCTCCCAAGTCCCAACATCTCCTACTAATCAACTCTACCAGAAAGTTCTCCCCCCTCTTTCCCTTCTATTATACTTCCTCACAATTATTGGTAGTTCCATATTACGAGATTCTCTCCAGCCCTTACTCTACTCATGCCATATTTGCCTCCTCTTCCCCTTCCAATTTTAAGGTTGATGAATTGGAGGCCTATTAAAATATATTCTACTTCTCTTAACTCTGAGCCAAGGAAAGATGAATTCATATCCGATGAATAAATATTTTCTTTTTATGAATTCATATCCGATGAATAAATATTTTCTTTCTTTCTTTTAAAGGGCAGAATTAGATTGGGCGATCGTAATCTTGTATTAATAAGTATGACAAGGTTTAACTCCATATATATGCTTTCAAAACAAACTTTCTAGAACTGAATTGAGAAACATAGCAATAGTATTATTGGTAACCTTCAAGGCATGGGTTAAGCAAAATGAGAAGTATTAGTCCTCCAAAACAAATGGTGAAGGGAATATGTACATCTAAGGCAATATCATAGGTTTTGTCCTAGTATTCATAATGCACGTCCAATATGGATTTCATTGGCAACAATAGGACTGTTCAACTTCTGAAAGGGCTAAGAAACTTGCTCTTATAACAACTTAAGCTCAAGAATACAATTAAAAAGAGGAGAAAAAAAAGGCAAGCTTAAGCACAAGAAACTAGGAGACTGAGGTCCTTTAAAATATTAATGCATTCTGACCATCCTTATTCACATATAAATTGATAGGGAAAATTTCAAGCAGGAGGGAACACAATGTTGAAAATGTAAGTGAAGTACACAAATTTTGATTATTACCGATTCCATGAGAGTATCTATACTGTATCTGTTTCTTCGCCAATACACTTGTAGCTATAGGGAGCCCGAAAAGTAGCCCATATTTATCAGTGAATGATGCAGCCTCACCCTGAAAAAATGGGAATTAAAAGCATGAATGTGAAGAGCACTTCAATTACTTCGAGAAAGATTGGTTAGCTCTATACCTGAAGTGTCATATAGTGTCCACCTCTCTTCAAAAGACTGATGCCAATTCGTTCAGTATCTGGCGCACCAATGGTATCCAAAACAGCATCAAATTTCCCCTTTATTACCAATTCAATGTCCTATAAATATTCATGTCGAGCCAAAAAAGAAAATTATTCAAGCTCCCAGCTTCCAAATGCAAACCATCCATGCAATCCAATAACATTGGCAAGATAGTAAATAAATATGGTGACGAACAGACTGGCTACTGTATGAACCATCACCTCGGTAGTATAGTCAACTGCTTGCTCAGCACCTGCTGCAAGTAATTTATCTATACTTTGACTTCCACAAGTAGTTGTGACGTGGCAGCCTGAAGCAACTGAAATCTGAACTGCAGCAGAACCTACGGCTCCTCCACCACCAATTACTAATACCCTATGCCTGCCACAAAAGAAGATTAGATTTTAAGGAAAATCACCAAAAAGAATCCTATCAAAAGAATACAAACTACAAATAAGATTATTTAATATATTTTCAATACAGAACAGTGAAATCACAGAAAGTGTAATTCAAAAACGAAATACAATTATCTTTTTTTTTCTTCTCTTTATAAGAAACTGAACATTTCATTATCAAAAGAGGTACAAAAGGATGGAGATGAGCTATCCCCATCAAGCCAAGAGGATTACAAAAAGGCTTCCCGGTCGGCATAAATTTGAGAAAAATGTAATTACAAAACAAATTTGAAAGAGAGCACTAAGAAAAAGCAAAGATTTTGACTAGATCCCAAAAATGAAATACAATTATCATAGATATTATATGATGATTAATATATTCAGTTGGAACAAAACGCAGAAACTAATAGAACAAAGTAAACATACCCCTGGGTGATTCTAGCAGTACTTTTTAGAGCCCGCCATGCAGTCAGTGCAGCAAAAGGAATGGCACTTGCCTCCTGATAGAACAAAAAAATTGCAAAATGAAGTAAAATGGCAGGGTATATTCTTTTTTTATTAGGTAGGACTGCTTGTCCTATCTTTCATGAATGAATTCTCTCTCATTGAAGTATAAGGATAAAAAGCTATGTGAAATGAAAAACCGATTAACTAAATATAATCTAGTTGTAGAATGAGAGTACTACCAGGTTTACATGACACATCAAAAATCTAACCAACCAACAATCTAACACCAATTTATTTCACTTAATAAGGATATTTAACGATTACTTATATGCAGTGGCGTCTCTCTTAACAATAACCCTGTCCCGATGAATGTTAGAATTTGAAGTCAATTTTTAGTTGAAATACTTGTTAAGAAGTAGGTTAACAAGTGATTAATTTTTTCTCCAATTGCTGTAATATTCTCAGTCAATTTGGGAAGGAGATTTTGTCGTTCAATAAACCTTATCACAAATAATCCAAGGGACAGTAAATGCTTGACACCTCAACCCCTTCATTCCCCCTAATGCTTTCAAAAAGAAATGACCTTTCTCTCCTTGATTATACCTGAAAATGACAGTCGTAGAATAAAGATAACCGTGTAATTTTTTGTTTAAGTCTGTTGTTTGTTGGATTAGCTTGTTAATTGGTTGCAGTAATAGTTAGATTGTTAGGTAAGAAGTTTACTAGTCTTGTTTTTTAGTTAGACAAGCTTATTTCATTAGAGAGTTTATATTCTCTACAAATAGGACAGATTGCTTGTTAACAAGGACAAAGTCAAGGAAAACCTCTAAAATTATTTCAATATTGAACCTTAGACATATGATAGTTCTAAACCAAATTTCACTAGGAAGTAGATCTTCTATTTGTCTCATGGCAGCCTGCTCTACTTTTCTTATGAAACTTCAATTATTGGGTCAGCTATACAGTTCACATGTTTCTGGAAATTCACATGGCATTTGATACAAGTCTAATGCACTAGAACACCTTTTGAGCGAAATAAAATTTCTATGAATGGTCTTAGAGATTTAGATGGTAGGTTGCATAATTTAGGCAGAATAATGTACCTAAGTCCAATGGGTGTCAACCAACAAAGGCTTAAAAGTCTTGATGACGAGGATTGCAGAAAAGCTTCATGATACTATGCTCAATATCAATAAGTGAATAAAAAACCTCCAGATACCACCAGAAAGGTTCACCTCCGCCAAAAGAAAAATAAGTGTTTTTTTTTTAAGAAACGATGCTTTCATTGTCAAAAAATGACATTACAAAAAAGGGGAGATGAGATATTCTTGCAAGCCAAAGATTCAGAAAAAGGACTCTCAATTGGCAAAGATTTGTCGCTCCAAATAAAAGTTAATTGGAACCAGAATTTGAAAGGAAAAATTATGGAGACATGCTATGTGTGTTCCTAACAGATTGGGAAAACATACAAAGGCATGCGACTCCCACTATTCATTACTCAAAATTTTCCTAATCTCGAACTCCCTAACTAACTCTACTAACTCTACATATAACTAAATCCACTCTAACAAACTCTCAAGTTAATTACTAATATGCCCGCAATAATGTTCCTAACATTTTCCTCCACTTTGATTGGTACAAAAACTTTCAAGTCTTGAGTGAGAATTACATCTGAATTTCCCCAAATAAAAGCTAATGAAGAAACACAGCATAACCACGTAGAAACTTACAGCCACACAAAAGTTTGCAGGATGAATAAATAGATTAGGCTAAACAAGAAAGAACGTTAGACCATGGATTAGAAAAATTAAATACACAACACCAAGAGGACCAAACAGAAACAGTAAATGAATATTCAAGAGAAATCACAAGGAGGCACTTCAATGATTACCACATGTGTAAATGACACTGGTTTAGCACTTAATTCATCGTCTGAAAGTATTGCATAATCAGCGTAAGTACCCCTCACAGCAGTTGGATGCAGAGCACCAAAAACTTCTTCTCCAACACTTACTGAACGAACTGAAGAACCAACAGCCGCAACTTCACCACTGATATCACGGCCCAAAATGACCGGTAGAAGTGGTTCAAATATTGAGCGACCATAACCTGATCGCATCTGGGAAACATTAAGACCCCAAAAGTTATGATTTCATTTAGTTTCAGTACCAAATAGCCACTCAAAATTCCAAGCAAACGCAGTAAAAACCGACCGAATAAAGAAAAAGTAAAAAACAGTCCCCCTCAAGTCATATGCTATAAATTACCAAGAACGGTGAAATCTAGCAACACCCATTTCAATTTTCTTGGAAACATTCGTTTCCAAGCTCAGGCAATCACAGACAAAGCAAAACCAAAACCGGAAGAGACACAAAAGAAGGTAATCTGACTCTGGTATCAAGCGGGTTGATGGAAACAGCACGAGCACGG
>NW_019104510.1:1124290-1186178 GCF_001995035.1 Momordica charantia
TCTAGCGTGTCGTTATTTTCATCTTTTAAATTTTTAAATTTAGTAAATTCTATACATAACTAAAATCATTTAATATAAAGGTTTTTTTTTAAGAATTTAATAGAAAGTTATTATTACATTTCAATAAATATATTAAATACAGTGTCATGTTAAAATTTGAATATTCAAATACCAAAACAAACATTTTGATTGTGCAAGAACTAAAATGAACAAAAAAAATATATAGCGATCCAACAAATGTTTTTGAAAGTAAAGGAACCAATATGAACAAATACTGAAAGTACATTGACTAAAATAGTATTTTAACCTTCTTACTCAATTTCTTTTTTAATTTGAGTTTATTTGTTTAGATTAAATTTCAAAAATCAAGTTTTTACCATCATATAATGTTAAAATTTATTAATGTAAAGTGTTGATATATGACCGACAAAAATACATTTTATTAGTTGAGTTAGTACTATTTTATGTTTCAACTTGATGAGATCGATGCGTTAAAGTCATAAATCTACTCACTCTATATAATTTGAGTTGTAGTACTTATCCAACTTGAAATTGTTCGTTGTTAAAAATAAAATAAAATTGAGACATTGAAAATGTTACTAGTATAAATATAATATATTCTTGATTATCTAAGGTATAGTGATGGTTAAGGCTTGATTTGAGGGGAAAAAATCGAATTAAAAAAAAAGAATGGACTTGAAAAATTATACCAACATTGTTTTGTAATATAAATATTACCAACAAATTTATTTTGGTCTCTCAAATTTCAAATATTTTATTTAAGGCACTTTGCTTTGTATAAAAATCCTATTTTAATTATTGTTTTTAATTTTCTGTTAATAGTTGAACCAAAATCTAAATCCATTCTTAAACCCATTATTTGAGAGGTTTTAAATATTTGCGTAGGCAACATATAAAAATTGTAACAGTAGATTCTGAAATGGTTTTTTATGCTATGTTAAAAGACTGGAGAGAATATTCAAAAGTTTGAGGACCATAAATAAAATAAGTTAATAAGTAAAAGAGTTGGAAAAACAAAAATAAGATTTATTGTGCAATTTATTGTGCAAAAACCCTAAACGACGAAAATTTTCAAAATTAAATTAAAAAGAGCTGCTTTCTAATGCAACAATTGAAGTGGAGATTCAAACTCAAAATAATAAAATATATACAAATGGAATTAATACGTTAATCGTGTATGCACACCCACTCAATATTATCTTTTTATCCTTTTTTTTCTCTTTTCCGGATGAAAAACAACATTTGAGAAAGAAAATAAGAATCTTTAGATGCATTTTTGGAACATTTTTTTTATGATATAGTCTTACTTATTACATCATGATTTTAATGTTCTCCCTCTTACATCATTTTGGTTTTTCGACTATTCTTTTCATTGGAGACTTAGAGACTTAGACTTATTTTGTAACTCCGTTGGATAGAGTTTCTCCCCTTCTTGTAACCCGCTCGATATTGTCATGCTTGGAATTATCATAAAAGCACTTTTAAATGGAAAAGAGAATTTTAAAAGAACACCTTAAAGTGTTTTCTTGAGAGTAGTTTTAGCCAAAATGGTTGGCCAACAAAATATCAAAGTGACTTGTTACTAAAAACGCTTAGTAAAAACACTTATTTCAAATTCACTCTCAAACATACCTTTACCGTCCTAGTTTTCTCATTGCTACTCTAGGAGCAAGATCCTGAATAGGCCAGTTTCTTCCTTCCTCAAAAATAACGGCAGAAATGAACTTTTGTTCTTCCTCCTTTATTCTAATTTTCAGAGATGGTGATGAATTCTCTCTCCCTATATCCACTCAGAATTATAAATTAAACATCCTCAGTCTCTCAGAACTCGTCTGATAATATTCCTATTTTTTATTTTTAATGTATTGCGTGGTTCCAACCTCTAAGAATTCAAGTACGATAAAACAATCTTTTTATTTATATTTTGGAACAAATTGGAAATGGGAACAAGAAAGGAGAAACTAGTTTTTGTTGTTTCCAAAAATCTATACAATTGTGAGAATATTCCCAAAAAATGAGAAACAAAAAACAAAGTTAGTTGAAAAATACTTAGATTTTTTAAGAAAATTGAAAACGAGAAACAAGAAACGAGAATGTTACCAAACAAGCCATCAATACCTCATTCCTCGTCCGGCATCCTAAAAGGGCATCAAAGAAAGGAGGAGAAAAAAGAAACAAGAGAACTACAAGTCTACAACCAATAATGTGTATATGTGTAGGCATGTCAAAAGTTTCATGTAATGCATTAAGTTGACCACTCTTCAGCAAAAAGAACACAAACAATTCCAGTTTTCACATGGCATTCAACAACTTGTACAGAATTCTATTCTAACTCTAACAATATCATTACTCGTTAGTAAAGCTCTATGGGAAAACTAATCAGTAAACTATATCATCAGTCTGCATGGTAAGTGTAGAGCCATGTTTGGCTAAGCAGAGAAGAAAAAGTAAAGAAACGAGAGAGATAATGCCTCTGACCTGTTCGATACTACACTCGAAGCGCAACTTCTGCATTTTTCATCCGTCGAGAACATTCAGCATTCAGAGCTAGTGGATGGGAACCTATAACTTTGAAACATGGGGGTAAAAAACAGACTTCGCTGGGTATTTACTCATCCTAAGAAAACGAGTCAGTCAAAATTTTAAATTGATAAGTTCAGTTAAAATTAGACTGATGAAGAAATTCTTTTCCATAATCAACTAAGTAACTTCCCATCAGACACATTGTCTCCCAACCCACCAGAAACAGAGGTCGTCGCGATACCACTCAAGAAAGCAGAGCTACCTGCGGGATTACCAGAGTTGAATGAGATTGGAGTGCTGCTAGTTTCGATATTCCTTACTTCCTGAGTAATAGTTTGGGCTTGGACGTTTACATTCAAATTTGCATTTGGTGCAACCATGGTTGCATCCTTGCCGAGTGGCTTTTGTGTTCCCTCAAAATTTAGCCTTGGACCGCTGAGCAGTACAGAATCCATGCCAGACTTTGGGGGCTCCATGGATGCCGCTTCATTTACAGCATGAAGCTGTTGCAGCCTATAATCAGTCTCAGGCCGACGGCAAATCTTTCTCAACTGGACAATTTCCTAACATTTATTTAGAGCAAACCAAGTCAATTGTAAAATCCCAAACAAAGCTCCATGCCTGATTAAATCAAACGTTTATGTTAATATCACAATGTGTTCTGTTTGCAAAATGGGGAAATTGTTTAGCAGAGGAAGTTAAACAAATCAAATACACAGTTAAATTCTACACGAGAAGATTAATTTGCGATCGATCAATTAACAAAAATCAGAGGAAAAAAAAAACTTAGCTATCATCATTTGTCTAAAGATTTTGTAACTATACCTTTGTACATATCACTGCCTACTGACATCTCTTTTTCGTAACCGGTGGCCATATGGGATTAAGCTCATTCCCTTTTTGTATGAGCTTCTTTTGATAATGAAATTTATCCCAGTTTCTTATCCAAAAATAAAAAAATAAAAAAAATAAAAAAATATCATCATTTACATACCTAAAAGAGATACTATGAGAGCTTGTGTATTGTCATATACTCCAACATAAAAGATAACAAATATATTTGGCCTGATGATATTGGAAGGTTCCTCCAAGTTTGTTGGTATTAAGCACATCATAACTTTTCTGGAATTTCTACCTATTACGAAAGGTTATTCATCTGTAACTATTATTCTCCACTCCCAGCAGAAATCTAACCGACATCTGAATTATAATTCTATCCTTAAGGATATGAGATAGAACTTTAAATTTAACTGTTTGTTTTGTTTATATTTAAGCATGAAATAACAAAATTCCCACTTATTACTAAGCAACCATTGAACCTATCAACCTGAAGAAAACCAACTACGAGCCTGGTCCCTACAACTCCAAAGAAAGAGAGGAGGATTATTTTCATTTGAACTGGAAACAGAACTCACAGCAGCAGAGCCATTAACAACACTCTAAATTCCCAAATTCTCCCCACTTCAAAGCTGAAGTCTTCAGTTCGTGTGAAATTAACAAGAATGAAAACAATATAATACTAAACAAAGGGAGATTCATTTCTAATGCAATGCAAAACAGACAATGTCAGCCCAAAAAACCAATGATTATATTGATGTTTGTGTTCATTGTATCAATCCCCCTGCCCCCAGGTTGGATGATGGGGCTAGGAGTGCGGATACAAACAACCAAAAGAACCCAACAAAACTTGAGAACTTCACACACCTCAGATTGATCATGATCATAACGGACCAAAAATCTGCAGCGACAACCTCGTACATCATGTCTTCTTCTCTGTGTATCGAGCACGTGGGCATCAAAGTAAAGTGCTTGCTCTTTACCCTCCTGAAAGTTTTGAAGATCAGAAATAGTTCCCAATAATTTCTAATAAAAGATGTTATTCTATAACAACTTGTAGAATGTGTTGTTAAATTTTTCAGTGAGAATGTCATAGACCGTTTCATGCCCTCTTGGAGGGGAGTGGTTTTACAAGGTAGTCATGAATTATATGTCGAACATATAGATCAGGTAAAGAGATAAACTGAATTGATTGCTCCACGAAGGAGATGCAAAGCCCAGGTTTTACTTTTACCTGAAAGCATAAGATGAGATCGCCTGGAAGAACTGCCACACATTCTGATGATTCACAAGGAAGAGAACGAGGTCTAATGTTCCTTCGGATATTAACCCACTCATCTTCCTCCGATCCAAAACCAGCAAATCTAACTAATACTTCCTGACAAACAACAATTTTTAGGTAATACGGGGAGACAGACAAAAGCATGCAAATCAAAACAAGGATTTCTTTTCTAAATGAGAGCCACAATTTTGAATTGCAATCAAATAAGATCTTGAACCAATTTGAGAATGGCCAAAATATCAGTCAGATAAGGTGTTGTTGCTTAACCTTAAATACTTCTGCATAGTCAATAAAACCTCCGAAAATAGGGAGGGAGAAAAGGTTTGGGGGAAGACAAATACAGGGTAATTCTAACTGTCATAAGTCAAAATAGACAATGTAAATGTTACAATTCATTCTTCGTAACACCCAGAATCCCAATAATTCTAATTTCAGGTTATTGAGTTTGAAACCAGGATCAATACCTTACCAAACAACATAAAAAGACTAAGAGAAGTTGGTAACATTGAGAAATGTAATCCAAAAGCTTTTGAATTTGTGACCACACTATTGGATCCAAAGGCCTCTGACATTATGCCCAAGCATCAGGATATGAGACAGGAAATTTTTTTTACTTGGAGTATGACCACTTCTTACAATGTTTTCCTAAAAATGGAGAAAGTGGAAGTGGCTATTCAAGAACTAATTGGCTTAATAATTACATGTTCATTTTTATGATAAAAGCTCAAATAACTAAAGTGTGAAAAAGAGAGCAACAAATAGATTGAAGGGGGAAGAAAGGGAACATAATGCTTCCTTAAATAATGATTTGCGTGCAAGGGAAGGGAATGAGTGCAAATTACCGGGTCACCACTTTCCACAGATTTATGGGATAAGAAGGTAGCAACGTCATACCTGAACATATGAACAGTTAAAAAGAATATATTGTTAATTTCTTGTATCAGGTGTATTCACGTGTATGTACGAAATTCCAATTGCTCATCTACACCTATGATGAAGAAGTTTATCATCCTAAAGCATGAAGACCGGCTAATTCACATTTCACACCACTATTACTATATTTGAAGACAAGCTATACTAACCATGCACCATCCCTAGCAGATTTAGCTTCAAACTCCGATAATGGATTGTCCGGAGCACCCTTCACAGAGCCTGGAATTTGGCACAGATGTTGGTTTAAAAAAATTACGATGTTGACATCAATAAAGTACGTGGTTTGAGTACTTAGCTATTGTTTTTTTAGTTTTAGTGATACAAACGTCTTATATCAAAATATTAAAAAAATATAAATAAATAAATAAATAAAACTGAAAACAAACTTAACATGTTTCTATGAGTTAATATATTATAGAAAAGTAAATCTAAAATCAACAACGCCTGTCTACTTATATGCTTAAAAAGAGTTTGTTGTTTCCCTTTTTCAAAACGAATAAATAAACAAATGCTCAATGAGTGTTCAGCACATGTTCATGTATGATTCGATACACATTGAAAACAGGCATGCTATCCAAACTATAGTGTCCATGCTTCTTAGCTTTTCACACCATATCATGCTACAAATTATTGGGCATAGGAAACAAAATAGCCAACCCAAGATTTATAGGAAAAAAGAAACGACAAAATATCATGGAGAAATTAACAACAAGAATAGTGGAATAAGGTTTTCCAAAACCACCATAACTTGCTGCCTAAAGCATATGCCATGAACAATCTGTTCCAAAAATGAGAAAGTAGATTAAAAAAAGAATACTCACAATAAACACCTAATTGCTAGCCTATAATGAAGATTAGTTCAAAACTACCCCCCTCCCTCCCTCCCCATACAAAGGCAAAGGCTATAAAAGCTCCCAAGATTTCACATATACCTCCCCACAGCTTTGTCAAAAGAGGAAAAGTTTCAAAAATCTTCACGATGGAAACCCAGACACAGGCTTTAACATGAATACCATTCTACTACTAGAGTAAAATTTTGTAAAAAAGAAGCTGACACCAAACAGATAATAAAGAAGAAAAAACAGGATAAGAAAATGAAATGTTTTAAACTTATAAAACATAACAATGTTTTCTTTAATACCTACTGGTGCAGGAGCAGGAACAACTATGGATTGTGGCACATTTCTCACGGGAGTTGACTCAATTTGGACAATTGGAGAAACTGCTAACTTTCCAGGAGCCTTGGTTGACTTTGCTCTGATAGCATAACGTCTATTTTGGAACCAATTCCAAACCTACGAAATAACAATCATAATAATTAGCAAAATACCACTACACACTATATCAAGGTCTAGTACTAGTACAGAACAGAACCACCATACTTGCTTCATTTGCACAGCAATCTTCCCTTTCCGTTCTATTGATTCACTACAACAACATAAAAAGAATATTCTTTTCAAAATTCGATCCTGCCTTTCAAAAAAAAACACACACACACACACGCACACAAAAAGGACAATTCAAATTCTATAAAAGCCCCATTAGGCTACTCCTGAAATGCCCACCTGAACTTCTCAGCAAGGGCAACAAGAACTTCCCGAGCTGGCATTGTATTATTGTGTCCTTGCAATATAGCTTCCATCTCCGCAACCTTAATAAAAATAATAACTGAATGTTACATCACCCGCAGCTTCAAGAAAGTCTAACCCATATGATTATTAAGGCCAGAAACAATTACAATAGTAGCCTTAAAGAAAACAAACTCCATTTGATTAAAATCATTTCAATTCCTTATCAATAATGTGCTTCCTTGTAAAATAGAATACATGCAGCAGCAAAATAAACTTCTTGCAGATTTAATTGCAAAAGGCCAAAAGAATTCGAACTGTTCTGTTGATAAAGAGGAGTCAACACAATTTGCAGTAAAATTTAGATCATTTCATTGGGGTCTGGAACAAATCTTTATCAAAAGCTGTGCTCTGAAAGTTCAATCCCAGCAACTTCAAATTCCCCGTCACCCCATAGCAAAAATGGTCAAGGTGATCGATAATAGCATTCTTCTTCCAAATAGTCGTTATCTGCCAGGCCCCACAGGCCCGCTCTCTGCAAAATGCAGATACCTACGCTAACCACAGAATTGACTCTATGCAATTAAAGGAATCCAGTAACAGAAGTAATAATTGGGGGCGGCGCGCCGTAATTCAAAGGGGGAACACACGCAAGAGAAATTACAAGTGGAATAAGACACGGAAATATGTAAGAAGATAACAAAGCAACTAATCAGTTCAAAAGAAACCGATTAAAATCCGCCAAGGAAGAGCAATGCAAGAAAACAAAGAAAACAAGCATAAGAATCAGTAACCACAGTGCCAAAAAAATCAATCAAGCCAACAGATAATGAAATTGAGTCAAACCCAGAAAAATTCGAACTCGAACATCGCACATGCATCACAGAAGCACCATTTACAATAAGAAAAGAGAGAAACAAAGACGAAGAAGAAGAAGAAGAAGAAGAAGAAGAAGAAACAAAGAAGCGGAGGAAAACACCTCGGCAGCAGTGAAGCGGAAGGCAGGGCCTCCATTGCTCGGAGGCCGACCCATAAGAGCAAGTTTTCGCTGTTTTTCTCTGATTCCCCCGTCGCTATCGCAGAAGGGAAGAGAGAAACTGAGAAAAAGTGCCGGGAAAAATCAGAATTGAAGATCCCGTCTACAGAAATTCGTTATTTTGGGAAATCTTTGAGCGAATGTGTATATATAAGAGAGAGAGAGAAAGAGGGAGAGGGAAGCTTTAAGGCCGAAATTTAGCGTTTTCGGGGGCAAAACAAAATGCCCAGGAGATTCCGTACCCAAATATCAAATTTTTGTACCTCAAAAAAGAAAAAGAAAACCCAAATCTTAGCATGTTCTTATTTAGGTTTAACACTTGATTGGTTCTTCAAACCCTCATCACAATTTTTATTCTTTGATTCTTCGATCTTACATCAAATTTCATTTTAGTGTTTGCTCATGACATATTACATCTTTTATTTTTCTTTTTCTTTTTCTTGTTAAAAAACATGGGGGTTAGAATTCAAACACAAGATTTTTTTTGTACATACTCAAGTTGGCAACATTTTAGATATCATTTACCAAAGGTTTGATGAAATATATATCGATGGTTGATCCTCATTGTGTCACTGCTATCTAACTAGGAGAACTCGACTTTATATTTGCTGGTTAATCTAATTACACATTTGTTTAGTTTTTTTTAGTACAATAAATAGGTGGGGAGATTTGAACTCAAAACCTTTTTTTATCAGAGAAACATGCCAACTTTTTAGCTAAGCTCATGTTGACCACATCTAGTTAGAAAAATTCGACTTTTTGCATTAAATATGATTAAGAGATTTGGAATGACGGTTACATGCTAGTGTTGAGCTTACAATTTCAATGGCATGAAACGTATCTCATGACTTTTAACTATTATAAGTCTAACTCAAATTGTCGAACAATAACTTACATTCTTAAAGGTTTGAGATTCAAAGTATCCACCATTGTAGAACTAAAAAACAAGCGTGTCCGTTAGATGTTTGAGAGACTTGTCTAAACATCTTGGTCGTGAATATGATTTATGATTGATTTATCTTATTAACATTACATTGAAAGAAGATATTCAACTCATTAATTATATTTAACAAATGTGACACCTAAAAAAGGAAAAAAAAAACATACGGTAGATATTGTCATAATTAAGTGAGGTTATTTGTTTAATGACATTTTTCATTTTTTATTTTCTTTCGAAAGAATAAGTTTTTTTTCCGCACTTAACTTCTTTTTTAGTACAGCAATATAGATGGAGATTCGAATCTCCACTATACTCAAGCTCGCACTATTGAATTTTGTATTTTATCCTTCCTCGGAAACTTGAACTTCTTTTTTTTAATACATTTCTAATATCTAAAAATTTATTTAAAACTAAAAAGAACACCCCTCAAATTTCCCTTTTGACAAAGTTTGCATACATAGAAAAGTGGTGTGATAAAATAAGAAACATGTGAAGTGCTATTAGTGCATCTCTCAATTAAATATATTTTTAAAAATATTAAAAAAAGACCGAGGGATATTGCAAATTTAAATAAAGTTGGTGGGCAATGAGCATTTTCACGGGTGTACTAAATACACACACCACAAATTTTCTATTTAAATATTTTATTGGCCGCATCAACACCAAAAATCTATAATTTAAATAAATAAAAAGTCTTCATACAATTATTAAAAAAAAATCACTAAAGTTAAAAAGATAATTGCATTATTAAAGGCTATATTCCAACCAAGATAAGGATTGTGATGTAACCAAAATAGAAAAATATTACTCGTTCCTCTTGATTTTTGCAAGTTTTTTCAAATGTTGAATGATCTTTTTGCAAAATTGCATTAAACCGTGTTATAGCACAAAATTTTGGCAACAAATTTGTTTCATTTTGGCTCTCGACCAAAATTCAATTGGTCAGAACTAACGTCATTCCAAACACTCATCTTTAGTAGCCAAACCATGAAATTAGTGGCAAGTCAAAAAGGTGGAAACTAGAAGATGAAAATCATTAGAAAAAATGGGAGGCATGTTCGTTCTTTCAAAACTGAGTAGAAATCGAGTGATGACCAAATCATTACGTTTAAAAGTTTTAATGAAAGTGCATAACATTCTTTAACCTTAAAAGAATATAAAAGAAATAGGGTATAAAAACTTGTTTGTTTGGATCTAACACATTCGGTTTCTTTTTGTTGGATGAGCAAATATGTCAAAAACATTTAATAAATTAGCAAAATAACAATCACATTTAGTTTTGAAAAGTGATAACTTTACCCAAATGATATATATCTGTAATATATTTGAATATGTGATATGATACGTGTATGATATATTTACAATATGTATGTAATATACTACTTATATGAGTGCACGTGCAATATGTATATATATCAGTATCTGATATACTACTAATACAGGTACAAAGACATATTTTGGATCACAGAAAAGTTGCTATTTTGTATACTTTTCATTTTTCTTGGTGAAAATTGATTTTTCAATAAAAATGAATGAAAGTTTTAGCTCTAAACTTAGGAAAGTTGGATCAATTTCATTTCTAACTTTCTTGTTCCGATACCTTCTAGTAAATTTATGCTAATTGGTACTAAAAAAATTCTGCTAATTGAATCCTTAAAAATTTCAATACTATCTTTCACCTTTCATAGAAGTTTAAAAAATAGTGTTCGAGCAGACATCTATTAACATTTTAAATAAAAAAAAGTTTTAAAAATAGTATTGAAACAAACATCTATTAATATTTTAAATAAAAAGTTAGACTCAGCAAAACTATGTTATCACATGGAAATTTGCCCAGATGAAGAAATGTGGAAGTTAATTTTTTTATTGCAAATTTATATAACTCATAGTTTAAAATAAAGTAAACCTACCTGAATTACAAAAATGAAAGTTACACAAAAATATTGCCTGATAGTACCAACGTAAGTTACAAAACTTTAAAGGGCTTTAGTTTTAAACCATTTACAGCACTCCACCACCCTACAATCATAAAGAATTCTATCTTCTAATTTGTTTTTCACGTGCTACGAATAAGCTCCATATGATATTATTTCCATTTTCAAAAAAAGGTCCAATGATCATAAATTCTATGATAAAAAGATACCATAAATAACATATCTTTCAATATTTCATTTACAAAAAGCTTGAATTATTCTAAGTTATCAATGAATGGTTCAGACATGGAAGAAAATTCGCATTACCATTACTTTTGTGTCCAAGATCCGAGATTCAAAAATCATGAAAGAAAATTACAGAGTATGTAAAATTCGCGTTACAACATACTACTGTACATACATGCTTGTCTATACTGCTATGAGGCTAAGAGTGTTGTTATACCTACCAGAGTGAGACCCTCTTAATTTAGATTGATTCATAAAACGTACTTCGAACTAGCCAGCTTCTTTTTTCATGGAGAAACGGCGAACTTCAACCTTCCCCTTTGATACCCCTAGGCAGCATCATCTTCCTCAAGGTTGTTTACCCGCTCACATTCATCAATCCATTCGCTATATCTGATCAGAACAATATCATGTCAATTGAAGTACTGAAACGCATCAACATTGACAAAACCATTTGCATTTTTAATTTTACTTACATGTCTATTGGCTCTGTCAAGGCTGCAAAATAAAAGAAATTAGATATTAATGAAATTTTTGTTGGAAGCATTCAATCCAATGTGAAGACGATTCAATCCACAAAAGTCATACAAGAGACCTAAACTTGAACACATTTTCATTTACAATCCAACTTCCCCACAACAGGACAAAATCTAGAAATGATCTAGTAATAATGCAAATCAAATCTTCCATAAATCCTATCGACTTTCAGCACTGAGAAAATGGGGCAATATTCACATGCGCCCGTTCAAAGTCCAAAACCTAAAAAAGGGTTCAGTTGAAAACAAAACATACATAAAAAATTTCTAAATTGTTCCAATCGCATCATAATAAATAACAAGAAATAAAATAAACACAGCAGCTCATGGAAAACGGTCACTCGTAAATAAATTTGAAGGAATACCTGTAATGGTTGTGCTAAAGCCCTCTTGACAAATCCTACAGGAGGCTTCCCCAATCAGGTTCTTCATATCACTAAAACCATACAAACACCCTCGTCACAATGCAAAACAATGAGGCACCTAGACAGAGAGACTAATCCAGGAGACAAGTTAATGACATTATACATATTCACTGTTACTGCTTTTTGTATGACATTTTGAAGTAAAACCATGCATTGTGCCTCGAACTACTAAAATCCTTCAATCAAATCCCTCCCCCACGTGTTACTAGAAACCGAGAGAAACCAAATGCAAACTTACATGCGACATTCCACGCTGGTCCCATGATTGCAGAAGGGGCAGCTAAAAACAGTGTCGAGCTTATCCATCCTCTTCTTAGGTGGGGGCTTTGCTCTTGATTTTCTTTTTCCCATTTCTTGTGGCGCGAGTCTGTCCACATCCATATACAATACCATTAGCAATCAGTCTTACGAATGAGAGTTGTAATGAAACTTGAAAGGACATAGAGACTAGATCTTTCGAGCATATCAAACAGTCAATAAAACTACCAATCCTCATAAAATAAAACCCACATTCACTACCCGTCCTTACTATTAAAAAACATTCACATTAAAAGTATGGACTACTCCAATCAAGAAAAAGCAAGTATACTCGGGGTGCAATTTTCACTTCCCTAAAATCATACAAATTCATCAACTAGGGAACGAACCAAAAGCAAATCATAACTAAAACTTCCGGAAAATTCCATTTTTGATCCGAATGCCATATCACCACGCTACCAATTACTCAATTTCACGCGTAAAATCCAGAATTCAGGCACTCTAATATTGTTATTCAAACCAGAAACTATAAATTCTCCGCCCCACCCATTTCCGCCCACCCAACCAAGAAAAAGAAACAGAAACAACGAAAAACACAAAGAACGGGAAGCACACAGGATACGACGACGAGTAGAACCCTAGGTTAGAGGCAGTAAGAAAATAACACATCATAAACCAGAAGAAAACTTAATAAAAACCCTAGAAACTACGAACCCTAAGAGAGCAGAGAATGAAGAAGTAGTACCTGGACGCTGATCGAATTGGATGGGATTATCTTTCGCAATTGAAATCGTCTGGCTGACCCAATTGAAGAATGGGCAAGAAATTGAAGAGGGGGCCGGTATTTATAGACATCTGAGAGAAAATCATTTCGCTTTTTTACCGGAATACCCCTGACTAAATATATAATTACAGGAAAGCCTCTAACGATGCGTCGCCTCGCCTCGCCTCGCCACTCGCCATCGCCCGCCCCACCCCTTGGATGCAGGGCTTTTATGTCTTTCGCACAATACTAATTTTATGTTAAATTACCAATTTGTGAATCCCCATACACAAAAAATGAAAAATCCATCACTCTCTATATATTTTTTGAATTAGTTACCATTTTAAAATTTTCAATTTGATTTCTACCTCATCTTTTCTAAAACTATACTTAAATAGTTATTTATGCACTCGAAAATGTACTATTTATCCCATATATAAAAAACATGTCATACTGGTCATGCTCGACAGGATTTGTGAAGTTTTGAGTCGTCCATGGAGACCAAAATGAGGCGAGACTCCAGTCACTTTGACTAAATTGGTAATTTAGCCAAAATTTATCAATAACTAAGTGAATAATTATAATTTGGTATTTTGCTTAATTTCACAAATTGTCTATGTCTGTATAGGTCGTTATCAAATTGTTACATGATGAAATTTTTATCTACATGGCAATAAGTTGATATTTTGTTTACCAGTTAACCAAACCTGTCTACTTGAAAACCCACCATTTCCCTCTTTTTGTTTCCCGTAACCTTAAATTCTAATAGGGTCAATCAAATAAAACATATCAATTTATTGTCCGATGAATTGAAAACAAATTATATTTTTACTTCCTATATTTCAATTTTGATGTCCATGACGTCTCTTGCTCATGACTTTTTTATTAGAAATAGATTACCTAATCTGATGGCATATTAGACATCCTTGCCAACCTTGTAAATGTTGCTGTTATTTGTCACGAGCCGTGCACATGGTTTGATTTATGATGTACCCAAGAAAAAAGGAAGAGAATACTTCTACTTGTTAAAAATAAGGATAAGTTGATAACTTCACCAAATTTAAATATAACTCGAAATTACAACTTTATAATAATCCTCTATAACAATTGTAGTGTTATGTTTTAAAATTAAAAAAAATTAATGACTTAGCTTCCCTTCGTAATTTAAAAATTTGTATATTATTTAAAACATACCCTAATTTGAAATGAATATAATTAAATTTATTTGTTAGGATGTTGGTTGAAAAATATAAAATTTACTGATTTAGATTTTTAATTTAAATCTACTAATTAGAAATTAGAAATTAAAATATGACAAAGTTAAATAAGTAATTTACTTTAGAACTCGATGAAATACTGCAAAATTCGACCATTTTAATCCTGAAAATATTTTACTTAAAATCACGATTTGAAATCGTATAAGGTTTCAAATTATTCAAAATTTCGAAGTACCAACAATGAAATTTATTTAGAGATTTGAAATCACTCGATATCGTGCTTTCAAGTTCAAATGCCACACGTTCAACTTATATATATATTTTTTAATTGAATCCTCACAGGTGACTATCAATTTTGTACTTACCATTATTAAATGTTTTATATCTACGAGGGAAAATGTAAAAAATAATAATAATAATAATAAATAATAAATAATGAGTTGTCAATTTTTCAATAGGAGATATAAACTTTAACAAATGAAGACTTAAAAGGTCCATTTGATAACAATTCCTATTTGTTGTTTTTGTTTTTTTTATTTTTAAAGAATAAAAATGTATTGCATAACTTCAACTTACAAGTATTGTAAACAATATTTTTATTTATGTTTTTGTAACAAATTGGAAATTGGAATAAGAAAGAAGAAACATATTGTAGTTGTTTCTAAAATTTGTATACAGTCACGAGAATGTCTCAAAAAATGAGAAATAAAAATCAAAATTAGTTGTAGAATGTTTAGATTTCTTAAAAAAATTGAAAACGAGAAATAAGAAACGAGAAGGTTACAAATGGGCCATTAGTATTTCTATTTTCAATGAATACACCTCACGCATTTTTCTTTTTTCAGTGTAGAGTGTCAATTCAGTCAACCAAACTTCTTATCTTCTACTAAAAAAAAAAAAAAATTCTAATCTTCTATTTGTTAAAAAGCAAAATTATCTCTTTAATTATTGATTTTCTTTTTTGTTTATATTTATTTCAATTCCTAATTTTTTTAAATAACTTATTTTTTTGTCAAATTACTTTTATTTTGTTGCCTAACATCTTCCATCTCAATACTTGTTTTGACCAATTTATATGGTTATAGCCACCTTAATGTGTTAATACATAAATTTTAAAAGTTGTATTATCCATATATTAAATAATTAATAGTAAAATCTTAAAAATTTATCGACTAAGATAACAATATAAATCTTACACTTCAGTGCATTGTAGAACAATTTTCTATAAAATTGATGCTTTTTTCAGTGTATAAATTAAGTTATACTTTTTTTTTTCTTTTTTGCTGATACTAGAAGGGTTTTACTATATTTGTAATATTTTATTTTTGAAAAAATGACTATTTATTTAATTTAATCTTTTGAGTACAATAAGAGGCGGTGGGAGATCGAACTTAAAACCTATTGGTTGGAGATAAATGTCAGTTATGACTGTTCGTTTGGACGAAAATGATTATTTATTGAAAGTACATTTATCTATTATTGGTTGGGTAGATACGCATAATCCCAAAACTCTACTTATGGATAGGGAAGTATTTAAGGCCCCTAAGACTGTTGGGTTGGGCCCTCTATCTATTAAATTATACCCTAATCTGTTTAATATATTTTTATCTGACATTAATATAATTATAGTTTAATTAGTTAAGATATTATTTTTTTTATATAAAAAAAATAAGATATATTATTTATGTTTTTAAAAGTTGACAGTTAAAATTCAAAAAAGAGATAAAAGGTGGGCATACAATTTTTTTTTTGTAATAATTTGTAGGGATGGAAATGATAAAGAAACTCTTCAAATTTCAAACTAGAAGAGTGAGATTATCTTCCGATCGGAAGTAACTCGATGACTCGTATAAAGATGGTTGTAGACGATGAAATAGATGGCATTTGATTGGAGGAAGCCCTTAAAGCGATCTTAAGGGAGATGTAGATTTGCGTGAAATGAATTTTTAACCATTTTGAAGTTGAGTTTATTTAAATTTCACTGTGTTTTGTTATTCAAAATAATAATAATTTAACTATCTCAACATAGACCCAAGTGTTTGAGGTTACATGCAATAGTTCAGCCATCATGTTTTCAAATAGCTATAAATTTATTAAAAGTATTGACAAAAACTAATTAATAGTAAAATAGAAGAATTAAAAATCCAATAACATTAAAAAAAAAAAAAAAAAAATTCTTTTTGGAAATCTGTGTCAAAAAACTTGAGATCTTGACAACAAACAGTGGGCTTATCCTCTCTCCTCTTTTTAAAAAACATGTGAGTTATCCCCCACGAAAGCTCACTTAAAAAAATATACAAATTTTAAAAATATATAAGCATGACATATTTTTCATTTAAGTTCATATAAATTGTAAATAATGATAATGTGACAGTTTAAAAATATTATTTTCCATGCATCATTTAAATATTAAATATTCACATCCTCGACCATTCTTGAGATTTGGAATGAACTTTCAAAAAACAATTTCGAATTAAACCAAAAACACTCTGTATTGCAAGATAATTGATAATTTTGCTACAAAATTACTGCTAATTTCCAATTTTCTTTTTATAATGAACTCAAATGACCTTATTGTATTTTTCACAAATCCTCTTAATCAATAGATGCATAAAATACAGTAAATCATTATATTTAATAATCATACATATTAAGAAAAAAAATAATGAGTATAGGGATGCTAACCTCCAAACCAAGACAAAGCCAGCACATTGCCCATGAAGAGAAATAAATGGAAGAATCAAAGTTCCTTCTTCCCTCCCTCCAAGCAAATTCCAACCTGGTGACTACTTAAGATTCCTTTGCAACAAAAAAATAACAAATAAATAATAATAATAATAATTTCTTTTTATAACCTAATACTGTAGGGCTGGTTGGAGATCCCTATAATTAGGAGTGTTGACGGCTACCTGATACGGTAACTGATGTTGCGAGACTCGTCATCGAATGGAGGGAAGTCCAAGGAAGTATCGTCATTTGGCCACAAGTCCACTACGCCACCACCTATCAATGCTTAAAAAAAAAAAATAATAATAATATATATACACATACTCAGGTAAAAACAAATAAACTTCAATTTTAAGAAATAATATCTCCCATCAAAATATTGGGTATACTATATATAATTTAGACAAAGTATTAAATATATAAATATTGAGGTATATTAAAGAAAGTAAATAATTAATATTTTCATAAGATAGAAATATATATATACCGATTAATATTCCCATTATATATATACACACATACCATGTGTGTATGAATAAAGTAGAGCTTTTTGGGAATTGGTTGAGCTTATTTTCAATAAATATTAATTTGTAGGTTGCTTTTAGTTCGTCTCATCCTTAAATTTTAAATATTGTATTTGTTTAGTCCTTGCATTCTTGAGATGTTTTCATTTGGATTATATTTTTATTTATTAATTATGTTCACACCATTAGTGAGATGTTCAAGCTCTTAAAGGAAAAAGAAAAACTTTCATTATTTACCTAACTGTATGCTACATCATGTAACTCAACAGAATTTTATCCCAATTACATTTTAGTATATGTTATAATCTTAGTTTCAATACAATTTAGTTCACCTGGTAACGACGAAAATGCATTTCGTCGTTTTTGTAACGATGAAATAAAAGCGTCGTTAGGGCGACAGTTTCCTGAAATACGACGTGACCTCGTATTTGTCGCTAAAACACTTCAACAACACGGAATCAACGACGAAACTAACGACGCATTGTGTTTCGTCGCCGAAACATATCGACGACGAAATTCTGAAATTCTTAATTTTTTTAGTGAATCAAAGTAATATTCTACAACTCAATTTAAATTTATATATTTATTATCACACTCTCAGGTCTTACAATATCCATAAATAGTCTGTGAAGTTAAATTTCTATAGGTATTTGAAAAAAAATATTAATCAAATATGATGATAACAAATTTAAATCAAAATAGAAACTAAGTAATACCTATGAATTAAAAATATTGGCCCTATTGAATAATAATTTCGTTTTAAACTTACTGTTTTTAAAAATTTAAATAAGTTGGCAAACATTACATTCATATTCTTTTGTTTTGTTATATAATTTTTATAAACACTCTCAAAATCTAAGTAAAATTTTGGAGACAAACAAAAGTAATAATTTTAATTTTTTTTATTTTTGAAGTTTGGTTAAGAATTGAAATATATTTTTAAAATGATAAAAAATTTACTAATAAAATTAAGAAAAATGAATATTTAAAAATTAAAAACTATAATTTTACATTTAGAAAAATTACACAAAAATTTCATATCGGTACGGAGTTGACCAAGCCTCTAAAAGTCCACAGTTTGACTGAAGAGTTGGTCAAACGGTCAAAAGGATAACGCTGAGTTTAATACGTCAAAGTAATGGATAGCAAAAGGGTAGTTTGGGCATATTGTTAAAAGTTGTTTACTAAACTTGTTTCTAATTTTTTTTTCTTATTTATTTTATTTAATGCATCGACTTAAAAATAGAACATGTTTAAATCAGGGTTTTTTCAAAAAAAAAAAAAATCAGGTTTTTTTCTCCCTCTAAAAGGCTAGCTATTTGCTAACAATTGTGTTTAAAATAAACTTTCTATTTTTTGAGAAATGATTCGTTTTTTTACATCAAAATTTAGTTATTTAATGAAGAATATTTGACTGAATAATTACAAAAAAAAAAAGANTTTTTCCTTTTTTGAAAAATAATTGAAACAAACTTTTGTTGCTTTTCGTATATTTTATTTGATGTTTTATCAATCATTACCTGCTCATTTATGTTTTTTTAATTAATTTTAAATTTTAATCTATTATATTTCTAATTTCTCAAAAAAAAAATTCTAAATCAAATATCATTATTATTAAATATAGTATAAATTTCGAAAAAGTGTATTTTATAATTGGAATTGGGGTGATAATTATGTGTTATCGTAATATTTTTCATGATTTGGTGCGTTGGGAGTTTTCATCTGTTTCTTTATTGTTGTTATTTTCTTTCATTTTTTAGTTATTTTAAGTTTATAATTGCAGCAAGTGATGTTCTTTTTCCAGGTAGTTTTTATTTATTTATTTATTTTTCTTTTAGAAAAACCTTGGGTCACACAAGTCTACACTAATAAATTCAGTAGAGAATCTTGTCATCTTTATTAAAGTCATCCAATTTCATTCCAACAACTTTATAAAATTCTAATTACTTTATACTAACGAAAACAATAATTATTTTTAAATAAAAACTCCAATATAAAATGTCTAAGGCCTATTGTTGGGAAATTAGCGCTCCACACAATTCACTACAACGGTTCAATCTTTCGCTCATATGCGGGTTTCACTAATAATCGAGATGGATACAAGAACTCTCAATAACTCAACCAGATATTATCTGGAGGTCCCAACAAAAACTTCATCTTCTAAGTATTATAATACATTATATTTAGATACACCAATAAAAGCTAGCAAGAATCAAGATCTAATTATACCCCGAATATGTCCATTTTGATATGCCCCAACGCTTACGTCAATACCTCGAGCCTCTGCCTCGAAACTACCACACAATGCTCTAAAAAAGGGCTTTAATTGGCTCAAAAACTCTAAAATCTCAAAAACTGTTCGATACAACGTTATGGCACCACGCACTGAAAAAGTCTACACGAACTCATCTGGACAGCGCCGTGGTGCTACCTCCTTGACCCCAAGGTCTATCGCCAGCTTCTTCATCTGATTTCATTCCTTTGATGTCCTGACGTGTCCTGACTCAATCTGATCCGATCCTAACTCGTTTCGACATAGATTTTGTTCCACCAGTCCCAACAAAAAATATTAATAAAAAATGAAAACATGGAATTTTAATGGTTAATAATAATTATAGGAACATGTGTAAAAGTGAGATTTCCATTTCCATACTAATTTTTACATTTTCTTTTTATGTTGTTTATTTTTGCCTTATTAAAAAATTAAATATGTCAATATGGACAAAGGGATCATCACATCAATCAAGAAAAGATGGGCCCACAAAGAAGTAAAAACCATTACCTATGAATTGTGATGGATCCCAACCTTTGCACTCAAAGAATATGCCTTTGGATCTCTTTAAGATAAAAATAAAAAGTTTGTTTATTTTTCCATATATATGATTTATTTCTTACCATTATCTATTAAAAACTAAGAAATTTAAAAGATAAAAGGATAAAGTTATGAATTGGTGATTGTAAATTAATTGATACGGTGGAATAGTTGCGTCTGGATTTGATCTATTTATTCGACAATTTATTCGATGACTTTATGGTTGTTAATAAAGAAAATATTTTGTTGCGAATGAACAAAATATTGAAAATTTGTTCATACGTAAAATCATAATTATTAAAATGGAACTTGATTTATTTCACTTATTTTAAATTAGGATTATTCACGATAAATTACAGGTTTAAATTATTCACTTATATATTTATTTAAAAAATTTATATTAATTAGATAAATAAAAAAAAGATGTATATATGTTAAATTTTTATTAAACAATTCTAAAAAGTGATGACAATAAATAAATTAATTTATTATGAAAATTTTAGACACCAAGTAAAAAATAAGTTTAAGAAACCAAAATAAAATAGGAATGAAAGCTTAGAAATAAAAGTAAGATTTAAGCCTAAAATTTATATTTAAACTTCCACCCCTATTTCATTGTGAACTTTATACATTTGAGTTTATACTTTTTAATGTGTTATTTTGTGGTTTTTTAAACTCTTTATATTTTCAAATGATACCGTTCGGTCCCTAAAATATTTGGTTTAAAATCTTTATTTTAACCTTAATCATTAAAATTTTGCTTAACAAAAATTTTATATCACATGTTCCTAAACTTTAATGCATATATATGTGATTCAAAATACATATGTATTTTTTCCCTCTTTTTTGAGTTAAATATCCGAGCTTTAGCTTGGTAAGTACTCTCGTAACTATATTGAATCATGCTAAATTGCTAATGTTGGTAACTACAAGTCTATCTATAGAATACTTCTTTTTCAAACTTCATACACACATTTATTATTTGTTAAGAACAATGTATATTAAATATTCGAGATGGTCCATACTAGCCCTAATTAACATGTCAATTGAATACATGCAAAATTTTCTCTTTCCTACCTCTAGCTCTTACAAGAAAGAGAAAAGAAAAAAACCCTCCTTTGGACGTAGAAAGAGAGACAAAATTCCACGCAAAAGAATAAAGAAAATAAAACAATAACAAAAAAATGGAAGTAAGAAACTTTTTAAGGCACTGAGCGTTATGTAAGATCAAGCAAGTGATCTTTTTTCTTAAAATTGGAGATTTTTTTGCAAAAAAGAAAATAAAAATGTAAATGTTAAATTATATTGACAGTCATTATATTTTGACCATTCTTTTAATTAAGGTCTCGATTCGAACACGCTCACCTATCGGCCATAATATTTTTACTTTTTCATTTTTGTAATGACCACATTTTTTTATGTCAACAATTATGAGATGGGAGATCGAACTACCAATCTTTAAGATGGTGATTTGCATCTTATCCATTTTGATTAACATCATTGTGACCACTATAATAATGATCAAACCATACTATGGTGGTTTGCTTAACATATAACGTTGATTTATGTGAATCATAATAATCACTAACTGATAATTAATGAGACAGTCTTTCACATTTAATCAACACATTAATATACATCATATTTCTTTCGGTAGTTAGTTTCCTAGTGTTGTAGTTAGCTAGACCTAAAACTATGACTGATATATTAAAAAATATTTACTTATTTTTGGGTCACATGGGGAAAAGTTCATCACATTATAATACCAATTCATTTAATTCACTATGGTTTTGGTCAACAGTGATTAACCCCAAATTAAAATTTTAATCCCTATGATTCTCTCTCTCTCTCTTTTATTTTTTTATTTTTTGTTGGTTCGAGATTGGGTTATCTTTCGCTCACCCACACCTTTTTGCCCAATTCCACGTGTCACGGTTTGGTTGGCACCTAATTAATACCTAATTTAATCCCACTTGTGTCCTTAAAGAAAAATATTGACCAAATTTGTTGATAAATGTGATGTGTGTTGATCTCATTTGTTGAAATATAAATTAAATTATCCCCCAAATTTCTTTTTTTTTACTACTAAATTAATGTATAATCTATCTCATTATTAAATTAGATATAGATGAGATATCGTACGATCATATATCTCACGATAAAAATTATCTACTTTTTTCCTTGAGATCGGTGGATGAAATCTAATCCAGAAAAAAAAAATCAAATATATAGATGGTATAAAATAAAGTAAAATACTAATTTGGTACATGAATTTTTATATAAATTTCATTTAAGTTATTAAACTTTCAAAGATTACTACGAATTTTGGTACACTTTCAATCATTTTGGTCTCTGAATTTTTAAATACCTTTTCTTTTTTATTTTGTCGACAAATGTTAACCTTGACAACGAATGACAAAATTGTGGGCATAACAGGCCTAATGCCGACAAAAGAACACTTTTTTGGTAATAGACTCTCCCGATCGTTTTACCGTGACAAAATTGGCAACGAAAAAATTTCATCCGGAAAAAATTTGCTTACTTTTTTTTTTGTTTAATGGTGATGAAAGCTTGCATATCGACAAAACTCAATTGTTATGAATTTTCTATTATTCATTTATAGAAAAAAGTTAAATCCATTTAGAAACTAGATATCTACCTTACTACGTGCGGTTTCAAATACTTAATCGACATGGATTGATTAAGTAGGAATATGAATCAAATAAGCGTATGTATTAGATTTCTATTAAATTATAGATTAAAAATAATTTTTTTTATATGCCAAAATATGTGTCTAGAATAGATTTCTTCGTTTGATATTGAATTTTTAATTTGTAATAAATTAAATTAAATTTGAAAAGTGATGTGACTTATGAAAGATTAGGTTACACAAAAATATTAACATAATAAATAAGGTTGCAGCGAGAACTAAGTCCACGTTTTTGGAAAACTTTTATTTGATGGTACTTTTCACATTTAAGTAAACTTTATCATTATTAAAATGATATTTTAGAAAAATATGTCTATGGATTTTAACTAAATGTTATTATTATTATTATTATTATTTAATGTTTGACCCAACAAGTGCATAATGGATTCACATGATATGAAATTGTTGAACAATAAAAATAATCACAAATAATAATTTATTATTTTTTAGTTTTTAACATATATCAAACTAAATATTGTCATTTAAAATTCTTTAATTAAATACAGAATATTTTATTTACTATTCGCATTGATATTAAAAATACTAGGTTTAGTTATAATTTCAGTCTCCATATTTTTATACAGCTTTAGTCTTTTCTCTCGGTATTTTTTTTTAAGTTTAAGATCCGTTTGGAAACGTTCTCATTTATTATTTCTTGTTTTTTTAATAAATAGAAATAGAACTGTGTTTGACAATTGTTTATTGCTCTTTCATTTTTAGTAAAAAAAAAAAACAGAAACATGTTTGGTAAAATTTTAGATTAGAAAGATAAAATTTGTATTTTAAATATTCAATTTTTATATATATTTTTTTAATATTTAATATGCATTTTGTAAGCCAGTAGAATAATGCTTTTATATATGTCTTGAAAAACAAAAAAAAAAAACAAAAAATGAGAAGAAGAAACAAGAAATTTTGATTTTATTGTTTTCAAAGTTTCTACACAATTTTGTAAACATTTCTACCAAGTTGTAATTTTAAAAATTAGAAACAATAAACAATAGAGGATAATACTGCCAATTTACCATTATGCTTTAGTTTGGTTGAAGCTTATTGTACATTTTTATTATTAAGAAGAAAGGGTAAGAATCAAATGGATAAATTATTTATCAATGCGGCAAATAAACTTCAAAAGGTGACATTTTGTTACCTTTTGATTCTACGTCATTTCTCTTTCTTTTAAGTCATTTATTTTTTAAGCCAAATATGAGATCTTGATCTAGAAAATATACGATTTTAGAGATGAAATAGGTCAATTACAGCTGAATTATGCTCGCTTTTGATATTGTTATACTAATTTATTTGTCTTACCATTTTTTTTTTTACATCTTTGTCTTGCAATTTACTTTTAAAATTTATATTCTAAAATTTTTAGATTTTACATATTTAAAATTTAAGTTCTTATTGAAAAATAATTTTGTTTTTAGCTTTCTATTTTTTAGAATTAATGAGGCTTACAGACAAATATTTGTTTCTTTTTTTACTTTTAAAAATATCAAGTAAATTTCAAACAGAAAAACACGTGTTCGAAAACTAATTTTTCCGGCTTTTTAGTTGGGAGTTTAAAAATATTAGTTTCGAGTATATTATGTAACTAAAAATTTGACTGGTTGACAAATATGTTTTTTATTTAATTTTAAAAAACATAACATAAAAAGAAAAATCACTGTCAAATAGACATGAAGTATTTAACTTTTTAATTTATGAATTATGATTAATACTAAAAAAATAAATTTTGTGAACCACGACTAACTTACTTTGAAGAAATAATGATCTTAAAATAAGTAACTTCGAGTGTCAAATTATAATATGATAATAGATTAGTTTAAAATGAAGCTAGCTTAACTTTTAGACCTAATTTAAAGATGTCCTAATGGCACGATTGGTGCTGGACAGGTTTCAACCCTTACAACGCTTTGAATGACCTACCAAAGAAAAACAACTCTTAGTAAATAATGTTAATAGTAAAAATAGAAAATAGAAAAAAAGCTTGTCTTTTTTTCCTTCAATTTTTCTTCTTAAGTATACATTATTCTCAACTTATCTTTTGAGAATATTTTGAGAGGGAGAGATAAATGATAAAAAATCTCAGTCTGACCAAGACAACATAATTAATTGACATATATTTTCAACAAAAACTTAAAAGTCACGGAGACAAATATTTGTAACTAGTGTTATTAGGGAAAAATATATGATTTTGAACCAACTTAAAAAATGAAAACAAAAATGTTTTAAAAAATATATTTTCAAATTTTAAAATTAACAATTTAAAAATGTTTGTCAAAATCTAAAAACCAGGACAAAAAAAATCTAGAAATTACAATTTCATATTCCATGTTTCAAAAAAAATAAAAAACAATCAAATTTATAGTAAACAATATTGAAAATAGGATGAAAGCATGACATTTGAATTTTAAGGTGTGATGTCAATTGATTGAATTATTTTATACCTCATTTAATTTCAACGGTAGTATTAGATAGGTTGAAACATTAAAAATAGTTGAGAGAGAATTTTAAAAATATAATGAAAAATCAAGAGTAAATTATATATTTAATCTTAAAGGAAAAAAAAGACTAAAATTTATCCTTTAACTAATTAAATCAATAAGGTAGAGTGTCATGAGACTCTAATAAAAAGTTACAATAAATGACGTGACATGTGAGTGTAAATTAAAACACCGTTAATTTAAAGTTACGTCTGCGTCGAAAATAGATATAGAAAAAATTGAATCATTGTTACGTAAAATTGATTATTTATTAATTTATATAAAATCAATTTATATTTTACTCTCACACAAAATTTTTGAAATCAACTTTCTTGCATCATTCCTTATATCTTTCCCTTTGCATTTTATATGCTTCTCTTTTTGTATTTAAAATTGGGTCAATTCATTTTTTTTTATATATACAATCTTGATATTTTATTAAACAATTTAAAATAAATAGTGTAATTTATAATTTAGATCAAAGTATTTAAATAATCATCTTAAAAATAATTGAAATAGCATGCCTGTCTACCTTTTTTTTCACTATAATAAAATTATAATGATATAATATTAATTTACAAAATATTGTAACTGTAACCTACTTTTTTTTAATTTATAATAACCAATTTATCCGAAAGTAGATTTACCACCAGTTATTTTAACGACCACGATAATTTCAAACTAAGTCCTATTCAAGTTGGAGGTGGAATAGAAAATACTAGGATAAAAATTGATTCATCCTTACAATTTACCACGAGGTAAAATTTAGATTTTCTTTTTAATTAAAAAAGAAAAAAAAAAGAGAAAACCCATGGACAGAGCAATTTAACGGTTAAAGAGAGGAAAAAAAATTTAAAGAAAAAGAAAAAAAAAAAGAAAAGAAAAAAAAGAGAGGAAAGGAAGTGTTCGTTATAATGTATGCACAGAAATTAGAGGAGAGCGAGCGATAAAAGAAAAAGGACATTCATCTCTCTCTCTTCTTTCTCTCTCTCTTCTCTCTCTCTCAAGAAAAAAGGAAACCCAGAAAAAAGGGAAAAAAATTCAATCTTGGCTCCGGTCAGTTCCCTTTCCGTTCCCTTTCGTACTTGGATTTATCTTCCTGATTTTCAACAATACCCACAATTTCTTGTCTTGATTGTTGTTTAATTTTGAGCTTTAGGGTTCGTTTCCATCGGTAATGTGATGTATTTTGTTAATTTTGGAGAATTGATTGCGACCCCTTTTCTGGGTGTCGATTTTGATTATGGAATTTGGTTTTTTTCTTTTGATTTTTTCAGGCATCGCTGGTGTTCGTTCTGGGTATTTGTCGGCTGTAATCATCTTTCAGGATTAGACGCGTTTGATCATTTAATTTGTTCATGACTCCAAGGTACCTGATTTTGTCTTGGGAGTGCCTTTTTTTTGTTCTTTATCTTTTTTCTTTTCGGTTTTTTCCTTGGAAATTGGTTTTTTTCTCGTTGGATTGTGGGAGCCGTTGAAGAATAGCGAAGGAATTCGCGAAACTTTGCGATCTAGTTTCTTTCGGTTTTCTCAAGTGCGAAATGATTATAAACTGAAGCGGTGTTTTGAACTTTTGAAAAAAAATATTTGTTGGTTCTGTTAGCAGCACGTTTATAGGGAGAATACTGAAGCCATTGATTTAGAAGTAAAAGGATTGAACCTTCGTCAATTGATTTTTGACGCGTTCTCTTACCCGCCTTGAAAACTTGAAACTTTGCATCTTTTGGGCTGCGGTTCTGGTTCATATTATTCTTTGCATCTTTTGTGCTCTTGATTGCTTAGAAATTTCCCTTATGTGGTGGTCTGTATTCGCCTGGATGATTGGAATCTCGATGTTAGGAATGGCAATATACAACATTTTCTTTATGAAAGAGGCAGGTTAATAGAACAGAAAGCTCAGACTTACTGAACAAAGTACCTTGACCCAAGTGAAGTTTTCCCTTATATTTTTTTTCCCTCTTTTCTTCTTTTTTGTTTTTGTTTTTGTTTCTGCTGATACCTTTTTGGATCATGATCACTTATTAATCTCAGTGTTACGAAATTCCCTAAGAGATCATATACTACTTGGCTGTAGAAGGGAATATCTATGATATCAGATTCTATACAGGGTTTTGAATGGGTGGACTAAGTTTATTTTTATGCTTTAGTTGGTTACCTTGATATTTAAATGCAAAGATTACTTCTGGAGTTTCTTACGTGACTGGTGGCTACTCGGTAGATGTGGGTAACCGGTATGTTGACCTTGGGTGGGTATCACATCTTTTAGTTGTTTTTTTTTGTCTGTTGTCAAATTTATGCTTTGAGGGTTTAGTAAGAGGAGATCTCTTTTTTCCTCTTTTTACTGTCATTTAGTATTGGTCTGAAATTCTGCAAAGAGGGCGCTAGTACTATAGTAAAAGAGGACTCTCTGCAACTTGGATTTGAAGTAGGAAATTTTAAATAAATATATTGTTTTTTGTCCTTGTTATCCACTTCTATCTGCTTATATTTCATCAGTCCAGATCCTTGTTCACAAGTTCATTTTTGTTTTTTCTTTCGTTCTTTTTTTCTTGTTTTCAAGACAGGCATCCTTTATTTCTTTATTTTACGAAGCATTATCTTGTGTTGAGCCATCATATATGATCTCTACACTTTTCTTACGAATAATAGATGTGCTGGCTCACTTATCCCTTGATTTCTTTTGGCATTGTATTTCTATTCACCCTTAGTTTTTTTAGCAATAGATGTGCTTGCCTCCACCAATTATGTTCCTTTATGAACCAATAACTTTTACAATTTGCCTGATTTTTAACCTTGTAATCTCAGTTTATGAGAATTTAATCTTAGTAATTGTTGATTTCAGACTGTATTTGCCACTTATAATTCTTTGGACTCGTTGAAGGTTTTAAGATATTTTTTCAAAAAATCTTTGCATTTTTTGAAAATTATATTTCATTAGTAAATTCATTTTTCAACATGCTGGATATGAAATATTTTTTCATTGAACCTTGAGAAGTATAGTATTTTGTGTCGATCTATAATTCCCTTTTCAAATGGGCATTAATTATTTGGATGTTAAAGTCATGGCAATGATGTGCATCCTTCGTGTTTCCTTTTTCTTGTGATGTCTTTTCTTCCCCTTCCCCTCTTTTCGTTTTTATATAGTTTGAGCTGATGTTGGGTATAGTTTTTTCCCTGCTATTATTTTCGCTGAGAGTTTTTTTCTTCAAGAACTTTTTTATTTGATTAAAGTGAAGATGTTCAGCACAATATTAAGTTGTCCAATTTTTTATAATGATTTTTTCTCTCTTTCTTTCAATATGTGCTTTATCATTTCTTCCAGTACAAGTTTTTTTTTTAACATTATTTTTTGGGTCCCTGAGCAGATAAATTTCCTCTATCATTTAATTTCATAACCAACATGAGGCAGAGAATACCGCGCACTAGTCAGATGGTCGATATGGAAATGGATCGACAAGGTCAGAATTATCTTCATGCTGAGCCTTCCATCATTATGCCAGGCCCATCTAACTTCCCTCAGCATAGTATTCATTCAATGGTAACAGCTTCTGGGAATCCCGAGGCCCATTATCTACCCGATCCTTATGATGGCTCCATGTTACATGGTTTAAATCAGTATGGTAGCGTTCAGCATCATCACAGTCTAGGTTTGAGTACTGCAGCCCCTGGAAACTATTATTACTCTTACGTTACACCGCCATCAAGTAATGGGATGTTACCTGCACCTCTAAATCATAACGTGTCCGAGCAGTTGCCATCTTCTAGCAATTATGGAGTCATTCAAACGTCTTCTGATGGTTATGGAAGGAATTCATATTTTGTGGATGAAGTTAGTGATCCGCGTAAGAGAAAAATAACAGAAGGGATTCCTGGGAACATTCAACACATGAATGGTGTGGCCAGCTCTAGTTCTTCTGTGCATTTGTCGAATTCAAGGCATCCTGACGAGGTTGCTATGGTGGAAGCATCATCTTTTCCCCTGCCTCAGAGTAGATGGAATGGACCGCGGAGTAGTGTTAGAGCTGCATCAGGTGGAACTAGGCGGGACTCTCTTCTACCACCCGAACACAATCATTCAACTCTAGGAAATAATAGGGGTCAACACCTTCAGCCCGCTAATTCTAGTTTCTGGTTGGACCAACACTTACAGGCTAATTGTGGAAACGGAAGTGCTTCATCTTGGAACCAGACGTCTACCCCACCTTTCATGCACGGTATATTTTCCAATATCTATTCTCGTTTTGAATTAGCTCTCTTGCATTAGTGTTCGTCATGTTCTGTTGGACAGAATTTTTTTCGCAGCATGCTGTTTTTGGGATGAAATTTCTTTCTAACTTCCTTTGTTGTGCCCTTTTTTAGTGGTCATGAATAGAACATAGAATTAGAAGGTATTTGAGTGGTGGCTATTTATGTTAAAATTTTATTTTAGGTGCTACTTGGTAATTTGGATGTATTTTCTAGGTATTTGAAAAAGGAATTCCTATGCTGTCTGTGGGTTGTTGTCTCTGTTTTCTTGTTGTTTTTGAGAACATTTGAAGGTGGTTATTTTTTTATTTTTTCTTTTCTTCTTTCTTTCTTTTTAAGTGTAGGATTATGTTTTTACGTCATTCCCAAACAACACCTCAATCTTTAATGGTTCTGAGCCAAATTAAGGAAATGCATATATACATTACTGAATTTTGAAATCTCTTACAGGAACTAATACAAATGGAGGTTTGTTGGAAACCATGAATTTGGGTGTGCATAGATATCATGAAACGGCGGGGAACCGGAGTTCTAGAAATGTCCAACATCCTTCAGTTAACCATGGCCACCACATTCATAATCATCCATCTGCAGTTGTGCAAAGAATTAGAGGCCACAATTTCCAGTTCTACCCCCAAATGACAGCAGCTTCATATGGATTTCCTTTGAATTCTTCATATGCCACCATGAATCCTCATAGTTTGGAGATAGGGCGTAGGCAACCAGGACCAGTTCCACCTACCGGTCACGGGCTGCACTGGCTTCCACGAGCGAATGTTGCTGCTGACACTACAACTAGACATCATAATGTTCCTCAGTTGAGATTCTTGCAGACTGATGTAATATCTCTTTCCCCTGGCATACCACTTTTTTTTTTTTAATACCCCATTGTCAGAAGTAGCTTAAGAAATGAGCAAACTGGTATTTACAGGAAGTTGCATTATTGGAGATTCCGGAATTCTACGAAGTGGGGAATTTTGTTGACCATCACAGGGACATGCGATTGGATATAGAGGATATGTCTTACGAGGTGCGTTATTGATCATATTTTTTAAATCGAAACGAATACACTGGCACTCCATATTTGTCTAATCTTTGAGCTTTATTATTATTATTTTTAGCATGTAGACATAAGAAACATGTGAGGTAAATGTAACACATTTTCAATTAACAAAATTATACTCGTTTCTTGAAGAATATAACTTGAAGTATTTAGATAAATGATTATTAGGCATTGGATTCTTTCCCCCTTCAAACTCTTTGTTTTAAGACATTACATAACTAGGAATATGTAGTTATCATTCTTCAACTACTTGTAAATATGTGTATTTTTATTCTCTTAGTTTCTTGTATACAAAGTCCAAACTTTACCAAAATTGTTGGAATATGTTTTAAAATAAGTTTAAATTCTATTTCGGTCTTGAACTTTCATACTTTGTTTTGCTTTGATCTCTCAACTGTCTTGCTCTGTTTTAGTCCCCAAGTTGGCATGAAAAACTATTTTAGTCCCTATTTAAATTCATTTATAAAAATTTCATGTATTAATTGATAAAGTAGATGAACAAAAAAATGTACTGATGTCATATGTCTAATTAGAAAATAAATATCTAGGACTAATATGGTTTTTGCTCCTCGAGGTAGGAACCAAAATAGAATAAATGTGAAAATTTAGGGAGCCAAATAGGATTTAAACCTTAAAGTATAGAAATTTTAGTAAATATGGCCTTGTTAGCGATTTAAAAGCGCACGACGCACTTCTATTGGACAAGTCTTTTGATCACCTAACGGCAAAAGGTGATCAAAAGGAATTGCCGGGGCGAAGCGAGGCACACTTGAATAAATAAATTCATGATATTATTTGTTGGGAGGGATGATGTGAGGGTGTGGACCCCCAATCCTTCGAAAGGTTTTTCTTGTAGCTCATTTTTCCATGTCCTGGACTCCTCATCATCCTCTTCTTCTTCTCCGTCCCTGTTGACCCCTTGGTTCACCTCGCTTTGGAAGATTAAAATTCCAAAGAAGATTAAGTTCTTTGGGTGGCAAGTCTTACTTGAAAAAGTTAATACCTTGGATTGGATCTAGAGGATGTCCTCCCTTTGTTTGAGTCCGCAGTGGTGTGTTCTGTGTAGGAATGCTTCGGAGGATCTTGATAATTTGTTGTGGTCTTGTCAGTTCGCATAGGAGTTATGACTTCGTTTCTTTAGATGTTTTGGGATTGTTTGGGCCTGTTCTAGGGATTGTAGGGCGATGATGGAGGAAATATTGTTATTCCCCCCGTTTCGAGACAAAGGACGTTTTCTTTAGCAAGCGTGTTTTTTGGCTACCCTATGGGGTATTTGGCAGGAGGGAAACAATATAATTTTTAGGGGAGTGGAGAGATCTGTGGATTATGTATGCGATCTTATTAGATTTAACACTTCTCTATGGGGATCGGTCACTAAGGCTTTTTGTAATTATCAGTTAGGAGTCATACTTTTGGATTGGAGCCCGTTTCTTTTGGGGTTTCCTTTTGCTGGGCTATTTTTTTGTATGCCCTCTTATTGTAGTCTTTATTCATTTATCTCAATGGAAGAGCTGTTATTTATCCAAAAGAAAAAAAAAATTCATGATATTATATATAGTGAGAACTTGTAAGAAAACTAGATTACATGGGAAAGGAATAGAAGAATGATAAGAAAATTTTGTAAAAAGAATTGGAGGGTCCACAATCCACTATCCCCAAGCATGATATCAAGATGATTTTAAAATTATGGGGAACAAGAAATAAATAAGAAGATACCATAAGCAGATGTCCTGTTATAGAAAATCAATGGAGTCAGAAAGTTGAAGAGCAGAAGCTTCTGCAAAAGAAGGGCAGAAAAATGGCTGAAATTTGAGTGATCAAACGCTGGGATAAAATCATCGGCTGAACTTGAAGGCAAAGACGGAAGGAGAAGCCATGATTGAAGAACAAAGAAGGATGAAATAGCCGAACTAAAAGAAAGAAAGGAATTGTTGAGCTAAATAGATGAAGGCTGAAGTTGAAGGAAGCAAAAGCAAGGGTTAGAGACCAAAGAAGAAAGAAATTGCTGAACTAAAAAATTGAAGGCTGAAGTTGACGAAGGAAGACGCCAAGATTGAAGAAAGGTGAAGATGGTGAGCCCCCCGTCTTAGGGAAGCTGCCCTCCTTGTCGCCTCTCGCCTTGAAAACGCTAGACCTTGTGTTAATATCTTGAGTTTTTGAAAGATGGCAGGTCACTGTGTCCCATATTTATAATTGTGGTAGTTAGCTGCTAGAATGAATTGATTTTGTTGATTAAATATGGAGATTGAATCGATTTAGACGAATACAGGGTACATAATAAATCACTGTCTATTTAAAGCTCTAACACAAGAAAGGGTGTTTATGCAGGAACTTCTCGCTTTAGGGGAGCGAATTGGTAACGTCAGCACTGGGTTAACAGAGGAAATCATTAAAACTCAATTAAAAACAAGGAGCTACGTATCATCTGCAACAGTTGTTAATCTGGAGGAAGAGGGTTCAAGTTTGGACCAGGATGCCGATTACTGTATCATCTGCCAGGTAAAAATAAATAGTCTCTCCATATTTGCATGCTTACTTCCGAGTTTCATCTTTCAAGTTTGGTCCTCATACGAAGCAACATCGGTTTACAGGACCACTATCAGAACCGGGAGAAAGTTGGAACGCTCAATTGTGGACATGAGTACCACGCGAGTTGCTTAAAGAAATGGCTGCTCGTCAAGAATGTCTGTCCCGTCTGCAAATCGGAAGCATTGGCGACGGATAGAAAGGAACGATGACAAACAAACAGAGCACTGTTTAAAACAAGCAGCTCTGTATGTTGTTCCTTACAACTCCATCTATCTATGAATGCAGTTAGCTGATCTTTTGTTGACTTTTGTATATGTACTTGCATATAAAAATATATATATCTCTCTCTATATATATATGACTTAAAAAGTAACTGTCCAGCTCATTTATTTGTTGGCTTCCAGAATATGGATCCTGTTGTATTTATAAAAAACAAAAAACATTGTACAGACTTGTTTTCTTGATTCTCTGTGCTGTGTACTGAATTGGTAATTAAAGGCACATTGTTCAATTATGTAACATTGGCACTGGTGGATGAATTTGGAAGATTATGGGTCTTCTTTGCAGGATAATGTGATTTGATTTGATGCTCACTCTGTAAATGGGAACTGTTCAAGAGAACAAGAAGTGTGAAAAGGTTTTCAAATGACTTTTTTTCCATTAAGAATGGTGGGAAATTTTATTAGACACATTTGTGTTTTTTTCTTTTAAAAATAGAAAACAAGAAATGAGAATTTTAGGGCAGTGTTTATGTTGCTTGTTACTTTTTCATCATTTTAATAATTAAAAAAAGAATTGTATTGGGTAACTATTTATCGTTCCTGCCTTGGGAAAAAAAACTGTTTGTTGTTTATTATTTTATTTTTGAAAAAAAAAGAAACATATTTGGTAGTCATTTTTTATTTATTTTTCTCTATAATTTTTAATTAAAATAATTTTAAAATTTAATATTAAAAATTTTTATGTTATATTTATTATAAATTTCATAAGTCAAGAATAAAAAATAATATTTTTATTTATGTTTTTGAAAAAAACCAGAAATAATAAACTTGATTATGCTTTTATGTCTTTTAGAAATTAGAAACTAGGATTAACAAACAAAATGCTATCAAGCAAGTCCTATTGAATAGATTTTAATCTTTCTCTTTTTCTAATTTGTGTTTGTGGTTTTATTTTTAATGTATTTTTTAAAAATAATATAGTTTTGTTAATGAAAGAAAAACATTATATTTTTTATTTTAATACCGGTAATTTATTTCTTGTTTTTTTTGTTTAATTTTTAATTTGTACTATAAAATTTTGTATACACATTTTGTGTCGAGGAATTATTTTTAATGTACTTTTTAAAAATAAAATGATTTTAAATGCATTAGTAGAAGTAGGGCACATAATCAATACATGATATATGTCTTTTATTTAAATGAATAAAAATATATACATCGTCTCTTTGAAATTTTATCCATTTTTGCTTTTAAAATTTAATTTTGGTACTTATGACTTTTGAAACTATTAAGGAAAAGTTTATGTACGAACAAATCATCCCTTTAATAAATAATTTAAATAAAGAAAATTACAATTTTAGTTTATGAACGTTTATGATTATTTTTAATAGGAGCTTGAATTTTGAAAAGTGTCAAATAGGTTCTTTCAACTTTTTTTATCTAATACGTTCTTTCAATTTATGATTATATTTATGATCATTTGACATTCTTTAAAATACATCGACTAAGAACTCTGACATCTTAATTTTATATCTAGTAGGTCCATGAATTTAAAAAAAAAATTTATAATAAGTCAATGACCTATTAAACACAAAATTAAATGCTCAGGAACTAGGGATGGCAAAAATACCAGCGGGACTCGATCTCCGCAGATATCCGACTCGATCGGGTCGGGGATTCCTCGATTTGACCGGGGACGGGGTCAAATCGGGGATCCCAATCGGGTTCCCCGGCGGGGACGGGGATCGGTCCACCCGCCCCCAAGCTAATACCTCTTTAGCCACTTTTTTTTCTTCACTTTTTATACTAATAATAACAAAAATTAATTTAAAATTTTAAAAATTTTAAAAAATATAGTTATAATGGGCCCCACGGGGAATCCGTCCCCGATCGGGGAATCCCCACCCCAAAATTTCGGGGACGGGTGAGGATGGGGAAAAATTCCCAACGGGGCGGGGATGGGGATGGCCCCCGGTCCCGCCCCGCCCTGTTGCCATCCCTAAAGAACCCATTACAAACTTTTTCAAACATCTATTAGACAATACAAATTTCATTGTCTTATTAGATACAAAATTCAAATTTTAAACAATTAATCACATTTTAAAGTTCAATAAACTACATATTAATTACATTTTAAAATTCAATAAACTATTAGACATGACCTTAAATTAGAGACTAGTCTTGTAATCTAACTCTACTTATATTTAGAGCGAGTTGTTTTTTTATTAATTAAAAAACCATTTCAAATATGAAAAAAAGAAAAAGAAAACCTTCTTGAGCAACTAAGTTCTTTTTTTGGATACAACAAAACGTACAGATTGAAGTTCGAACCCACAATTTTTTGTTCAGATCTTAACCATTGAACTTATTATAATCTTTAGTTGTGAACTTTGATTCAACGGTGCGATTCTTTTAAGTTAGTGACAATAAAAAATCACAAGTTAATCAAGTCAACCATCACCTTTTACTATAATAATAAATAGAATTTATTAAGATTGAGGGATCAGAATAGAAATAGATTGAGAAATCAAGGATCAAAATTTAGGTTTCGAAAGTTAAAAGGATTAAAAAGGAAAATGGTAAATTTCTTGTTTCCCCAATCACACCAAACCTCGATTGAAAAAGTAGCATAGAAAAATCATTTGATTGAAAAAAAACAAGAGATGATATTCCTAAGCACAATCATGCCTCAATTAGGAGATCGATATTCCTAAGTAAAGTCATGCCTCAATTTGGTGGGACAAAGTTTGAGTTAGACATCAAAATAAAATATAAAAGTACAAGAGACAAGACAAGATGTGATGAAGGTTGCTAGATCAATGTCAACCTAATAGCTCAATTGGTTAAAGTATCTATCTCTGACTAAAATGTCGTGAGATCGAATCCAAGGTACTAAAAAAAAAAGAAAAAAAAAACCATTGCTAGATCAATTTCTACCTTGCTTTTCCAAATCCATACTAGAACCTTTACTCACTCCAAAAGATCCAAATCTTTTGTAAAGGGGTGAAATTGTGTCTCAAATGGGATGGGATGCTTAAACTAGGCAAACGTAAACAAAAATAAATTGAAGTATGAATATGATTGTGCATAAAGAAAAATGCAAAAGATTATAGTTTAGCTTGGAGTCCAAATGAATTCAGTTTGTGCTTCTTTAAGAACAAGAACAAGTCCCTATCAGTCTGCTTTTCTAAAAGGCTGTAAACCTCTACCACATATTTGAAGTTGCTTCCATACATATGGCATGCGCATGCTGCTTTGTAAGTCAAAAGCTCCAAATTACCTGTTGCATATATACCAAAGTTAAAAAAAAATTTTACTTTTTTTTCACGGGTAAATATTTTTCTAATTTGTACTGACTGAGACAAAGCAACCATCATATAAATCATAGAGTGTAATGTATACATGTTCGAATCCTATTAATCTTAAAGACGAGACTTTCACCCTATTGATTGACAGCTTCTTAATTGGAATTTGGACTGGTTATTTTTCTAAAATCCGTTTTTACCTTTTTTTACATACTCTACCGTCACAGTTAATTTTCATGAAATGAGGCAGTCTTTCTACAAGGATCCACATAATATTAAAACTCTAAAGACCACAGTAACCTATGAAAATATATAGGGTGAGTAGTACTCTAAAATCATACTAATTTAGCCCTTGCCCCTTGGTTTGCATTGTCACTTAATTATTTGAACCAAACAGCAGCATAAGAACTGAACATCACAGCACAGGAAGTAAGAGGTTGAAGACTTTTCACAGTGAACGTACCATCTAAAGTCTCTGATGCTATTTTATGGCTGAAATGTCGTGTTGACCACCATCGACAACGCAATCTCCAAGTGTTTCTCGATTTCTTTTCGGTCAACAACTTAAGGTTACTGTTTATATTAAATGAGGACATCAGGTTATGTTCACCAGTCCCAATTGAACATGCTGTCGATACTCTATCCTCTTCAGATTGAGAAAGTTTCAGAAAACACAAAGCCAACTCTCTCCATTTATCATATTCTACACAGGTACCATCATCTAAATGCAACACTATCATTTCCAATAGAGACTCAAGAGTGTAATTGCCTGCAATTTCAATAAGAATATGAATTCAACAAAAAAGCAAAGCTCAATGACAAATTTTCAAGTAATTATATCGTATCACAGGCAAGCAGACTATCTTCATCACACATCATAAACAACAGCCACGTTAATGTGAAGATATTATCATTTTTCATGAAATAATTTATGTTGTTTTCATATGATTTTTTAATTTTTTAATTTTATTATAATTGGAAGTCGGAGCTTTGCTCTCCCATACCTAGGGGCACCCGTGCCCTCCCCAAGGCCTGGACCTGGGAGACATTAAAGGTTTTTGGTATTAAGCTCATCAGAAGGTTCTAACCTGAGACCATTAAGCCAGTATGACCAAGAGACCCCAAGCCCTTATTAACTAGGTAGCACTTTGGGGGCTTTGTTTTCATATGAATATTAAAAATGTTTAATGTAAATTCAGTCAAGGTGAGAAAAAATTTTAAAACTCTCAACCAGGAGTTCATTTCTCAGTAGTTGAACAGTCACAATGGTGACTCTGTGCGTTCATGTTAAATCGAGTTTTCTACAAACAACTGACTGGGATGAAGAAAGAAAGGAAAAGAAGTGACATTTGAATAATGAAACCAATTATACATGATTTTAAAAGATAACCTTTACATTCAAAACTATCATTTCCTGATACCAAGCACTAGAAGAAGTATCTATGATGTGAGCTGTGAGGAATTCAACCATTAATTATAATCTCAGATTCTCAAATTTGTACCTCTCCTTAATTCTAATGATATGTAAAGAAGACCGTTTTCGGCAGTTAACATACCATTTCGATGCATGTCAACAAGTTTTCCCAATGAATGGCAACAAGTTGGATCCTTCTTCAATATTTGCTCATAACAAGATGAAAGCAAGACATCGTTACTTCGATCAAAATGTTCTACAAGTGCAGCTCTCAATCTGCAGAATATCTAAATCAGTCATTATTATAGGTAAGAGCCTGCAACCTTCGCAAAATTTCTAATCATCAAAATGTTTCATTTGTTGAAAATCAACATCAAGTAAATGATTTCAGTTCCCAAATTCAAATGGAAATTAGTATTGGGAACAAACATATTAGCTTTCTGCATGGTACAGCAGAAGAGAATGTGAGATTGTGCACTTTTACTATTGTGTTCCTATCTAGGAAGTTCCCAATCTCTTCTGCATATGATTTCTTAAATATTCAATTTCGACCCCTAAATGCAAGATAGAGTACAAATCGCTTTGAGCAGATTTTAGTACCTGAAGGGAAGTGCTGCATTTGAATCATGACAGATTTTTTCCACTTCTTTGAGAGCTTTGTCAACTCGACCTCCAATTAACAACAACTGAAATTTGTACACCAAATGAGCATGTAGAAGAAATCGATGATGTGAATGATCATTATCCCAATTTGAGAGCAGATGACAGGAAAAATTACAAACATGACAATGAATTAGGTAATACTAAAAGACGAAAGTTTTCAAAGCAGCACCTGATCCTTTCATTTTTCATTTTCCAATCATCCAGTAGAAGTATAGACACAAAAGGAGGGTGAAGAAAATACCTCTTTCCCCATCCAGATGATGAAGAGTATTAAAAGAAGATTAGATGATTCATTTATAATGAAAGGAGGGTTGCACTTACGAAATAAAAAGTTGACCATACTGCACTATTAATAGACTACTTAGCCGTACATACCATAACATAAACATCCTGGCCCTATTCAATGAATGTTTGGATTAGAAACGACATAATGCAGAAGAAAGAGAGCACAAACACTTTTTCAGAAAGGTCATTTTAGCAAAAAGACACTTGCAGGCTTCTAGGGAGAAATATAGCATCTTCAGCGCTAAAAAGAGCAGTTATTTATTATACCAGGTAACAGTTTGATAGTCAAATTAGTTATTGAGATAGTAAATAGAGAACTATAGATTGACCTTATAAGTTGATTGGTTTGTTAGAGGGCGAAATGTGATAGAGGAGTTTGTTGGCTGTGGGTTGGAGTATTATAAATTAAGGAAAGGTACTGTGAGGGAAACATGCAATTCTGTGATGAACATGGTTTGTATTGAGCTTGGCACAAGGAGATTTCCAAAATTACTCGAAGTATGTTAACCGCCATCTATCAATTTACATTCCATTCAACATTTTTTTCCAGAAATATTTAATTTTTACCCTGGAAAATTAACTGAGTTGGTAACTCTACAATGTGGCTAGCTACAAATTTTGTCCGACTCAACATTGCAGAAGCCATCATGGCAAGGAATATCCAATTCTAAAAGATTTAACTGATGATGAGTTGGGAAAGAGGCTCTTGGTGATGAAGACTCTTCAAAACGTTTCATTTAGTTCTCACATACTCATTGATGTGAATTTCAGACTCGTCCCATCTCTTCTCTACATGGTTTCCTTCCTTAAGCACCTAGTTTTAAAACTCCTGTTAACGATATCTAACTTCTAAGGCCATTTGAAAAAGTATAAAAAAAAAAAATTAAGTTGCTCTTGTGGTTGCTAGTACAGTCCAAAGACCCCTGATGTTTGTCCTCTGATAGGTACGATGTACTTGCCAAAATTAGGAGGATCTAAATCACATTTTCTTCTGGCTGAAGTATCTGGAAGACAGATAAAAATAATAGATTCCAATCTTGTGGCAAATGAAGCAAATGGATCCAAGGGTTGCTTATCCATAATCTTAAAATATGGAAGCAGAAACAAGTAATGAGGGGACCTTTGGGTGGTAGATCAATCGTTGAAAGTCCGTCCTAGAGTTTTCAGGGTGGCAGCAGTAAAATCAGGTAACTTGCCTTGGGATTTTGAGTAAGCGATCTGTTGGATCCTCCACATATACCTTTTTTATTTTATTGAAGTGGACAATAAAATAGTGAACTGGATATTGGAATAATGGAAAGTACAATCAAATGAACCTCCATATTATGTGTTCCTCCTATTTCCAAGCAAAGGCAACATTAAGTGTAGCTATAAGAACCAAATATCATGCAGAGAAGGAGAGAAATTAGTAAGCAAATAAGATACCAAATTATCATGAAAAGTTAAAATCGGCTCGATAAAGCCGATTGGAATTTTCTAGATGGAGCTCTTCGAGCCAAAGGCTTTGGAGTTCGATGGCGTAAGTGGATTTGGGGTTGTCTGTCCACAACCAATTTTTCGGTGTTGATAAATGGAAGACCTAGAGGTAAAATGTATACCAGAAGAGGGCTTAGGCAAGGGGATTCCCTCTCCCCTTTCCTCTTTACTATAGTTGGAGATGCTCTAAGTAGATTGATTCAATTTTGTTCTGAGAAGAATATCCTTAGAGGCTTCTCCTTTGACTCAAGTTCAATAGAGGTTACTCATCTCCAATATGCCGACGACGTCCTGGTTTTTTGCCCTCATTCTTCTCAAATGTTGGAAATTGGTGGGGTATAATAAATGTGTTTCTGCTGGCTTCTGGTCTCTATTTGAACATCTCCAAAACGGCAGTGGTTGGAGTTAACTGCTCTCCGACGGGAGTGGATAGTTGGACCTCTGTTTTCGGATGCAAATCAGATTCTCTTCCTTTCTCCTATTTGGGCTTTCCTTTGGGAGGTAATCACAAGACTGCCTCTTTTTGGGACCCGGTTCTTGATAAGATGCATAAGAGATTACAAAAATGGAAGTCTTTGCTGATCTCTAAGGGAGGAAGGCTCACACCTGCCCAATCTGTTCTCAATAGTATTCCTATCTACTTCATGTCTATTCTTAAAGCGCCAATGACAGTGGTGAATTCGATGGAAAAATTGCTGAGGGACTTTATATAGAATGGGGGTTCTTCAAGACCTATTGGAAATCTGGTGAAATGGCAGTGGGCAGCTCTTCCTCATGAAAAGGGAGGCCTTGGTATTGGTTCGTTGGCTAAGAGGAACAAGGCTCTGCTTATAAAATGGCTCTGGCGTTTTGCTTTGGAGAGGGATAGTTTCTGAAGGAAAGTCATGGCAGCTATTTATGGAGAGGAGTCCTTTGGTTGGCTGCCTAAGGTTGCCATCGGTTCATCTGTGGGGAGACCTTGGATTGATATCCAAGGCTTGCGGAGGGATTTTACCAAGTTTTCCCTCTTTAAGGTCTCGTCTGGAACTTCTGTGCGTTTTTGGGAGGATCCTTGGATTGACAGTGTTCCCCTCGCTACCTCCTTTCCGGATCTTTATACTCTTTCTTTAAAGAGAAATTCTTCAATAGCAGAGTGCTGGTCGGCTGAATCTTCTACTTGGGATTTGGGTCTCAGAAGAAACTTTTTTGATAGGAAGATAAACAGATGGGGAGTCTTTACCGAAAAGATTGGGGGAGTAGTCATTGGGCAGGGCAGAGACAGATTAATGAGGAAAGTGGAAAACTCTGGGGTTGTTCACAGTTAGATCCATGTTCATGGCCATTACCTCACCTTCACCTAAATTAAGCTCAGCCATGGCAAACCAGATTTGGAACTTTAGAGTTCCAAAGAAGGTCAAGTTCTTCCTTTGGAACCTTTTTAACAGAAGCATTAATACAGCAGATAAGCTGCAAAGGAAATGTCCTACATGGAACCTCTCCCCTTCAGTTTGTAGTCTGTGTCTTAGAAATGAAGAAACGGTGGATCATCTCTTCCTCCATTGTTCTTATGCTACAAGTGGCTGGTCTTTTATTGCTTCTCAACTAGACCTTTCCTCATGTCTTCCTAGGAAAATTGATGATTTTATTGCTGAGGTTTTCGGGGGTGCTATGTTGAAAGGAAAAGCTAGTGTCTTATGGAATTGTGCTGCTCGTGCTATTATTTGGCTCTTATGGAAGGAGAGAAACAGCCGGATATTTGAAAACACATCGTTTTCGGTGGATTCTTTTTGTATGAATATTAAGAATGTTGCTTCATGGTGGAGTGTTTCCCACAAAAAGTTTTTTTGTAATTACAGCATCCAGCTTATTCTCCAAGATTGGAAAGCATTGATTGTATAGTTTTGAGGGGAGGGTTTTCTCCACCCTCTTTTGGCTGTATCTTTTTGGGGATCTTCCCCTCTTCAATATACCTTTTTGATGTTTCTTATCCAAAAAAAAATAAAAAAATACATATCAGATACTGAGAATTGTAATTCCAGTGTGTTAACCTATAAGATACCAAATGTTATCAAAGAATCATCTAAAAGGAATACAGTTTGCTTTACCTGTATTAGAGGAAGTAAGGCAACCAATATTGGAGGATTTGAGTTAAGAGCAAGGTCTAAGTGCTTCACTGCGTCCTTATAATAGCCATTCAGAAATTCGCCGCATAAACTAATGGCATTCTCCCAATTATCAATAGAATGTGGTAAATGAAGAGGCAACAATAGTGGATCCAAACCCTCTGTGGCAACATACAACAAGGATAAATTTAGTTAACTTGTAATCGTAAATCAACTGACATTTTCAAAGCATTAAATAGGCATAAAATTTTTTAGAGAGAATAGATGTTTTGTTTTTATGAGAAGAGAGAACAGATGTTAATTTAGGGGCTAAAATTATTATTATGTACAGAAGATCGCATATGTAAAAAATTGCTTTCTTCAGTAGCAATATAAATTATCACAGATCAGAATAATAATTAGGTCATGGATACTCAATTTACAAGCTCTTTGATGCTCATTTGCTCAGAAGGTCATATGCATGCAAGTATCATAGTTATATAACAAAGCAAAGTATAGAATTTATATATATATATGTATAAACCAAAATATTAGCAACACAACTATACAGAACGAACAAGGAACAGACATAACCTATTTAACACTGTCACATGCTTAGATAACCTAGATAAATAAATAAATGAATAGCACGAGATTTTTCTTCAGACTAAGGAATCCAATTATTACTAGAATGATAAATAGAGAAGATTTGATAATCATGTAATCTTAAACTCACCAAGAGCAGAAAAAATTGAAACATAGTGCTGATAACCTCCATTATCTGAGAGAGAGGCTTCGTTTTCATTCTTTTCTGCCGAACTCATGTAAAAGTCATGTGCCTCAAAGTTTTGGGGATGATTTTCCACTTTTAGGTCACGATCAACCTCAATAGAAGTTTCTCGGTGTCCCTCACTATCAACATGAACTAATTTATCATTCATGACAGAAGTCTCTGAATTACTCTGATATGGGGCACCATCTCCATGAGAGTTGCTGACAGAACACCCAAATGAGTTTGAAATCATCCTATCTAATTGAATTGGGGAATGAAACTGGAGTGAGTCCCTCCACTGTATCTCTTCTGGAATGGTAGAGAACCACAACTGACGAAATGTCAATCCTATAATCATATTTGACATTGGATCATTCACAGAATCATGCTCCTGCATGAGGCTGACCAAAAGAAAATTATCATAATTAGTTTGACTAAAGCCTTTCATTTCTAGGTTATTCCTTGGCACCTAACCATATGTTCCTATATAAGCCAACTCTAGATAAACACTCCAAAATTTGTATCATATATTCACGTACTGGTCTCTTTCCGTTTTAAGTGGAAATGGTTGTTGAGCATGAATGGATACACTTTTCAACCATTACATAAAGTCACAAAATTGAAGGCACCTCCAAGTGGATAAATGATATGGCTAAAAACTAATATGGTTTCAACATCCATTTTAACTTCTAAACCAAATAAGATTTTGGAAGATAAAGAAAAAATTGCAATCATGCCACAAGTACACAAATTATACGGCCAGTTTGAATACCATACCATAAAGCAGCCTGATGTGCATCCTCCGTGTTTCCTTCTTCAAGGCAGAAAAGAATGAATTCTACATGGACCATAAATCTATCCTGCAAAACCATGAAAATCTCGGAATAAGCAAGAGGGTAGTGTCAGGACAAATATGAGATATGTCTAAATGAAACATGTATATGATAGACCAATTTCTCGTCAGCTGTCTCCTCAAGGACATAGCCATGTTTCATTATTCAAAATGTAATCCCAGTATTTGCCTATCCTTCTCTTCGTGTGTTCTTTGTCAGGAGAATTTGGCAAACCACTCTATTTTTATAGCTCATTCACAAGCTCTGACAAATTCTTTTTGAGATTGTTCACTTTCAAGGAACTTTCCCTTGGAAGTCTTAGTCTTGCTTGACAGCAAATTAGATGATTCATTCCAGAGTAATATAAGTGGTTCGAGGCATCTTTGATGAAAAACTGAGGGTGCGTTTGGTTGATGATCTTAAAACAGAAATCTGAAAAACAAGGGATTCAATGAAAACATATATGCATTTCCATGTTTTTAATGTTTTCAAATATGTGTTTGGTACCAGATTTGAAAATTGAATTTCAATTTTATAAATTGTTCAAGGTGTGTTTAGTAATACATTTGTAAACTAGTGATAGTTACCAACTAAATATTCAGTTCAATCTAAAATATTATTAATTAATTTATTAACATATATGTTATAAATTTTGTATAATTATTATTTTACATGTTTTATTTTTTAAAAAAATTGAAATAAGTTTATAATATAAAATAGAATATTTATTATTTTATTTTCTTAATGTAATTTTGCATTTTAAAGTTTCCAATTAAACCTGAAAAAAAAAAACATAAAAATGTTATTTTCAAAATTTTCACTATTTGGATCACATAACTCAAAAATTGTTTTAAAAAACAAATATGCTGAATAGATTTTCGCTGAATCCATTTAATTCAATAAATCTGAAAATAAGAAATAGAATCCAGATTGCATACAAAACAGGCCTTAAAATTCATATGGGGAGATTACAATGTCCTTCATCTTATATGCATTGTCTTCTAGATAGTGAAAAGTATAAAAGAAAAGGGGGAACCCCCATTTTATATAACCAAAGAAAAATGTAAGAACAACAGGTAGAACTCCAACCTAACGACCAATGAGATTACAGCTAATCAAATAGCTCTCCAAATAGTCAACAACAAAAGAATAGATAAACAAAATTATGTGTGTTGTAAAACCAGAGAAAACTGAGACAATTTACTCGATTGCATACCTCATTGAGCTCCCACTTCCTTCTATTTCATTCAAACTTCGAGCATATTGGACAGCATTAACTATTTATTAACCTACTTTAATAAGAATAACAGTGATTAAATGCTTTTGTAGATGATTCGTGATTATCTATTTAACCTTTTCAACAATAGGCAAAAAGGATAAACCATCATGGAAAATGCAATGTTCCCTTGAAGACAGCATAAAATGCAAGTGAAGGTTTCTGCAACCTATACCTCAATTGGCCAATTCTTCATTGATCCAATCTTCCTCATCCAGTTGTCATAGACGTGCTTGATCCTATTTGGTCTCATACGATCACCTTCTATATGCTTAAGAAGCTCCATAGAAGCCTAAAAAGGATTTTTGTCAAATTCAGTAAAAAGAATCTATTTGGTATATTAATGTGGAACTTGGAAGTCTCTAAATGACAAGTTGAATAAAATGCAAGTGTTTAGGGCACCACCAAAACTAAATACACCACACGAATTATATGTAAATAAGCACATGCACATTACACCAACCTAGATAGATAATACATAAGATATCAATTTCTTATATATATATATATATATATATATATATATATATATATATAAAATAAAATAAATAAATAAAAAAACAGGTACCGTCCTATGAATAAAGAAATAACATAGAACTGAAAGGGACAGGATGCCTAACTCTAAGGGTCCTCATGAAGCAGATCCATTATCAAAGACAGAGCATCCCTTCCTCCCCTAGCATTTTACACTTATCTCTGTTTCTAATCTGAGGCATACACAGAAGTATTTAAAATGTTAAGTGCACAAGTTCAAATATTTAAGTTACACAAAGTTCGTGGTCTATTCTATGAACAAGAAAGATTGGTCTGTAATTAGGATGCAAGAACCACAAAATTTAAATCGTCCACAGCAAGCATATTTTCCACATATCATGTTTCTAATCCCTTCACCTACTTTTCCATTAGAAATATGCATAGTTTTTCAAAATTGAATACCAATCAATGAAAGAAACAGAGATATAAAAGAGTATGGGGGTGTATTTTACCAAATACTTCAATCGATTCTTAATAGGAGATCTATCCCGCAAAGTCCCTTTCAGTAACATGCTCAGTACTCCACTTGCTTCTACCCAATTCTGCTGCCTCAGAAGTTTGCGCAACACATTCCGCAATGTAACTCGATTTTCTACCCTCACCATCTTGGGTCCAAGCCCCATAACAAACGATGGCTTTGTCAAAGACAATGTCATTCTTTTCATTAGCGTTGCTCGCCGGCCATCACTAGTACCGTCGGCTACCATATCAGCCTTTCTTTTCCGATTTCTGGGTTTGTTGAAACCGTATTCGGCTTCCACGACATGATCGTCTGCCATTTTTTCCGGCTCCATTCTTCTTGCAGTCTGCCTCAGTTATCCTGCAAAATAGGAAGTGGTAGAGAGGACAGGCATAGGCTCAACTCTCTCTTGTTTTCCAGAAACCACAACTTTGACGACAAGTTTAATCGGTCGGTTCGGTTTAGGAACCGACCAAAACCGAACGGGTTCGACTGATGGGCCCATCGATTTTGTATTTTGAATTGGAGATATTGAGGAGGAAAACCATATAGATATTCAAATATTTTCAATATCATTATTCAAAAAAAAAAAAAATCTACGAAATAAATATTTAAAGATGTCTGTATCTAAAATTTGAAGATGTTTGACATTTAAGATTCCTTAGAGTAAAAGGACTCCTTAGATTTTTCTCAGAGTAGAAAAAAAATATTTAATGTTTAAAAAAAGTTAAAGTACAATAACATATAGAGTAGAGATTCGAACATACAACTAAATATCTCATTTTCGTAATTAACGTTTTTTAATCGAAAACTCGTGAATATATTGAAAGATCGTAGAAAAAAAGTATTTAATGTTAAAAAAAAAGTTAAAGTACAATAACATATAGGAGAATAGAGATTCAAATATACAACTAAATATCTAAGATGTATTCTTTAAGGAGGTGATCCAATATTTTAAAATTCTTAAATTTACTCCATTTCAATTAAGTCATTTATAAAAACGTTAAAATTTATGGGTTGCCATCCAATTGTGTCGAAAGATTTAAAAAATAGCATAAAATAGATATGTATTTTCAAAGTATAAAGTTTAATTTTTTTTTTCAAAATAGCATACTAAGAAAAGTAAAATTTATGTTGTATTTGAAAAAAAAATTAACATTTTTATTTTTATTTCTTTTTTGATATCTGTGGGTGTTCGGATAGCTTGCATGCATCTCGACTAATTTCACGGGACAACTACCTAATAATACTATATTTGGTTGCCTAAATAACTCGTAAGATATTAAATTCTAAGTGAGCGGCGACCATAATTTTAACCTATGCTTTTAAAAGTACATATTTTACTATCCCACAATGATTTAGGTCGCAAAATATATTTTGTTCTCAAATTTATACACTAAACTCAAGGACATATATTTTAATGTCCTAATTCTTTTAAAATTTTTAATTTTTTATGTCATAATTTTATACTACATCTTCGTCCTTATCCAACAAAAAAAAAAAATCTTTTAAATTTTTTAAAGCTAATTCTTTATCACGTTGTTCGGAGATTTTTAGAGCAAAATAAGGAGTCTTTTGAAAAAAAAAAATATATTTAGATTAAAATATTATTTTTTACCAATACTTTTAAATTTTTATTCATTTTGATCCTTATATTTTCAAAATATTCATTTTGACTCATGTACTTTCAATTTTGGTTCATTTTAGTTCTTGTAATTTTAAAAATTTACAATTTTGTCTCTATTTGAAAACATTTAAAATTAATTATATATATAACGAAAACCCTTTGACCTTTAATATAAAATAATTGTTACATTTCAATAAATATTTTGCTTGTAGTGTCGTTTTGAAAATAAGGAAGAAAAAATGAGACAAAAATAAAATTAAGGAGACAAAATGGTTTCCTTTTAAAAGTACAGTAATCAAAATGAATATTTCAAAAGGACGGATATTAAAATGAGCCAAAACTCAAAATACATGAACAAAAATGAACATTTTTAAAGTATAGGAACCAAAATGAATCAAAGTTCAAAGTATAGGGACCAAAATAGCATTTTAACCCATTATTTAATGTATTTGCCCTCTAATAATTGTTTTATATAGTTTCAAAATCATAGGATTGTAGATTTAAATCTGGACCTTATTCATATATATTGTACAATTATTTTTATTAGTTGAGTAATATGTTCAAATTGACTAATAATCCAAGGATACAAATACCAATAGATATTTCTTACAAATTTGTATCATAAATTTTCAACTTCATGAATTAGACCCTCAAAATACGAGCAAGAGCTAATAAAAATAAAGTGAGTAGCTAGTTGTTCTTTATCTCTTCCTATGTAATATAGCTTCCAAATGGCCAAAGTTATTGTCCTAGACAAAAAATTCGTGTACACCTAAAAATCTAGTAAGAAAATTATATATTTTCAGAGAAAGACAATACTATATGATTTAAATTGGGGGTGAACGTTAAAAAAAAAAATCCTAATATATAAGATTAATTTGGCACGTATATATCAAATTTTAAAGGTCAATTTAATAAACCTAGAAGTTTAGGATAAAAGTGATTAGCCTTGCTATATTTAAGAATAAAAATTGGATTTTCAATATGATAATATGCATAATATTCTTTATCATTCAAACATCATTTTAAATGCTTGTATTGAATTACATTATTATTATTTTTAGATTATGTTTTATCCGATTAGATTCTTATCACTTTCAAATATAATTTTCAACTACATCTTTGTCCTTACTGTTGATGTAAAATTTCGAACTGAACTTGCGGGTCGGAACCGAGGTGACGAGGACGAGTGCCAATATATTCACTTGAGAACCTGCACAGGAAACAAACACTCCGACACCCAAGTCAAAGACGAGCTCAGTATATTCAAGTCGTTTTCGGTGAATACTGCGTACCTCTCGGTTGGGCGGAGTGTCCCTTTTTATAGGCAGGCGGGAGCAAACAGGGTTGTTGAGTGGTTACGACTGGCGGTTATTGCTGTCGGGCCCCCCAGGTCGATGGCATGCCTCGAGGTTGGATTCCTCAGATTGGATCTGTTCAGCTTGGTATAATCTTCCTTAGCCGAGCTGAGCTTGTTTGACGCGTATTGAACTCAATTTCTCACCACCAACACTTATCTTTTTTATGGTCGTATCAAATTATCATTTATTATAATTATAATATCACTATGCTACACCAACATTTAAACAACGGAGACTTATTAAAATTCAAACTAAAAGTATAAAGAGATGTAATGGAAAAATTTTAAACTATGGAGACTAAATAAATAAAATCAACACTAAATTTAATTATAGGGATCAATACATACATAGTTAAAGTGAATATATCAACGATATTCTCCTTGACCCGACACTATTTTAAAATCATGGAATTTTATTCTAGAATTATAGAACCAACGAGTTTATTAAAAGGTCGAATTACCAAGTTTTACGTGTGAATTTTTAAGTGGATGAGATCGGTCGAGTATTTACGTGCTAAAGAGGTGAACTTTGACATAAAATTCACTTTTATAAACTTTATAATGGGAACTAATAGATGCATAAACAACTTTAGAAACCTATCAAAAAAAAAAAGAAATTAAAACTTTAATTGGGGGATTAGAGGATAATTAAACTGTTTCCCAATTTCGTCAAAATGTCACCATCAAGTTCTGAGTTCATCTCTATTTTTCTTTACGGCGATGGTGAGCTCCCCAAACGCTATATGACGTACTGGTTTTGATCGTGAATTCAGTTACGTGGGGAAACTTTCCGACGACCGGGACCGCCGCCAGTTCTCCGGCGCCGCCAAATCTCTGCAATCGATCTTCGTCGTCATCTCCAATGGCTGCTCAATCGGTCAACGAATCGGACGGCAGAGATTTCCCTTCCGACCTCGCCTACCAGTCCGGCTTCAACAATCATTTCTCGTCGGAGGCGATTCCCGGCGCTCTTCCTGAATCCCAAAATAGTCCTCTCATCTGCCCCTACGGCCTCTATGCTGAGCAGATCTCCGGCACTTCATTCACCTCGCCTCGAAAAGCAAACTTGCGCAGGTTCTCCTCCTTCATCTTCTCGCGTAATCGGTATGGATTTTTCTAGTTTCGTCGTCTTTGTTGTGTGAGCATTTCTGTCTTGTTGCGCAGTTGGCTGTATCGGATAAAGCCCTCGGTCACGCATGAACCGTTTAAGCCACGCTTGCCTAAGAACCAGAAGTTGATCAGTGAATTTAATGATTCGAGTTGTTCCTCGACTCCGACTCAGCTCAGGTGGAAACCGGCGGATTTTCCTGATTCGCCGGTAGATTTCGTTGATGGACTGTACACTGTCTGTGGAGCCGGCAGTTCGTTTCTTCGGCATGGGTTTGCTGTTCACATGTAATTCAGTATTCCTTTTACCTTTTCACTGCCTTTTTAGCTTGGTACTTTTTCCGACAATCAGTAAATTTTGTGGGGGAAGTTTTGTTTGTCAAATTTCTTGGTGGGGTAATTTATTTTGTCAGATTAGATGTGATGTGCCTGAGAGTTTGACTCTCTTCAATTTCAACGGGGTTTGTTCCTTACTAACAGAAAACTTAAAACACCCAAAAAATGATATTCTGGATACTATTTTTCAGCATTAGTTTGGGAAGAAAGCAAATAAAGATGATTTTTACACTGGTACTTGGTTGAATGCTATGACTGAAACAGGATTGACCATTTCCATAGGTACACAGCCAATAAGTCGATGGAGAACTGTGCGTTCTGTAATGCTGACGGCGACTTCTTGATAGTCCCTCAGAGTGGAAGTGAGTTACTACTGCAAATTATTTTTCATTGAAAATTATGAACATCGTGGTCTTGGGGTTGAAGCTGATTCTATTATTATTATTTTAGATTTGGAAAATATGGTTCCTTTTAGGTTCATAGTATGTACATTGAGTGCGTTATGTAAAGCTGATTCCATTTGGTGAAAGAGATGTTTGAGGGTAATTGGTTGATCCTTTTTATAGTTCAACTTTTGGCGACATAATCGTAGAACTGTCTTTGCATTATCTTGTCATTGAGCTCTGAAAGTCTCTAATCCGAACGGAATTATGTTATTGTTTTATAAGATATCAGGATTAATCTCTTAGAGTACTCTTATCCTGTAGGGCTGTGGATTATTACAGAGTGTGGAAGGCTGGAAGTTTCTCCAGGTGAAATAGTGGTTTTACCTCAAGGTTTTCGCTTTGTTGTTCATCTACCCGATGGGCCATCACGTGGCTACATAGCTGAGATTTTTGGTAGTCATTTTCAGCTTCCTGATCTTGGACCAATAGGTATCTAACCTCTTGTTATCTTCTTGACAGCAAGTAATTAAGGTTTTGACCATATTCCTTTCTTCCTTTTTTCCCCAAACGTAGGAAGTGGTTGTTCAGTTTGCATTTTCACCTAATGTCAGCATTGAGGGGTAAATTTTATTGGCATGTAGGTGCAAATGGGCTTGCTGCACCAAAGGATTTCCTTGCCCCTGTAGCCTGGTTCGAAAAGAGTTTTCGTTCTGGTTATACAATTGTTCAAAAGTTTGGCGGGGAACTGTTTACTGCAATACAGGACTTTTCTCCCTTTAATGTAGTTGCTTGGCATGGTAGTTATGTTCCCTATAAGGTGGGTCACTTATGCTGTAGCAGCTAGGCTTCACTCTTGTTTCTTCTTGTGAAATTCTAGAAATAGGCTTCTGCCTATACTTTCTTACAGGCTTTTAGCTGTTTATGTAATATTATAGATTAATGTTAAGTGCTGATCCCACCTCAATAGACCTGAAAGTTGATCCTTCTCCTTGCAGTACGATCTTAGTAAGTTCTGTCCTTACAATACTGTGTTGTTTGATCACGGTGATCCATCGATAAATACAGGTACGTATATATTAATTCCTTCATTCATTTTGCTTAAACGTTCTCCATTGAATTTTACTGCTTTAAAATCCTTGATCTTTTCTTGAATTTCAACTGTTTATTCAACTGTTTGAATTATCATACTGCTGCCCTGTTGCAGTGTTAACAGCACCAACTGATAAACCTGGAGTAGCATTACTCGACTTTGTCATTTTCCCTCCAAGATGGCTTGTTGCTGAACACACATTCCGTCCTCCATATTACCATCGCAATTGCATGAGTGAGTTCATGGGTCTGATTTATGGTGGCTACGAGGTAAATTTCGCAATTTCGTTTTAGATAATGAGGTTGGACCTAAATGTTTAGAGAAGAAAGAGAAGTTGCTCGCTTTATTATTACCCTACTTTGATTTTCATTCTATTCTAATTTCGGATTAGTATCTTAGATGCTCTTAAAAGTCTCTCTTTGCCTGTTACCTTAATTAAAATGTTGTTTTTAGCAGAATATTGGATCTGACTCCCCTTTATATGATACTACTTGTGATGGTTCTGGTTCTAGATATCAAGGGTTATTTTTCTTTTTATAGCTGAGTTTTTTTTCCCCTATCAAGATCTTCAGAATTTCTGATCCATTTTTCAGGCAAAAGCTGATGGGTTCCTTCCTGGCGGTGCCAGCCTTCATAATTGCATGACTCCCCATGGTCCTGATACAAAAACATATGAGGTATGCATTGCTTCTTATAAGTTCCATAGTTCATTCAATTTTCACAACATTCAAACTTTCTACCATACAATTTTCCTTGGTAGGAATTTTTTATTACAAATTCAACCTCCCATAGAAAAATATCGCATGTTTTTGAAGTTGAAGGTATGAACCGTAGAAGTATTGTTTTTCTTCTATAATTGGTATGATTCGTGAAATTAGATGTTTGTGTTTGGTTCATCTTTTTCAATTCTATAAATAGCGATGAACTTTCTTTACTTGGCAAGCTACAAAATTGGTCACCTCATTCTTAAAACTGTTCATGGTTTTAGTTTTAGTCAAATCCAACATTTATGTTTTGGTGAAAAGTCAATGATCTGGTAAATGTTCTCTTGATTCAGGCTACAATTGCTCGAGGGAATGAGGCTGGACCATATAGAATCACCGACACGATGGCATTTATGTTTGAATCGAGTCTGATCCCTCGCGTATGCGCTTGGGCTCTCGAGTCTCCATTCATGGATCGCGACTATTACCGATGCTGGATAGGACTGAAATCTCATTTTACGAACAAAGAAACTAGAGACACTGATCCAAAGAAGGTAAAAACTGAGGCTGGAAACGGAAGACAAATTGGGTAAATATATATTGGATGGAGATCGTGGATTTCATGAAAAAGGGCTCCATCCAAAGTGTATATAGGAATAAAATGATGAATAAGTGACCACACAAGAAAGAATGTGCTTTTTGCTGCTATGGCTGTGGCCTGTTTATAGCCCGAGGAGATCCCCAACGTCCTGATTTCGTGCCTCTCCTCCCTCAACCCCAACAACAATTTATTAGAAATGAAAATAGTCCCGCTTTTATTGACCCCTTCCTGATAAGAAAATACATCTTCAATATCGTCAAATGATTCCATTTAAAAGAAAGTACAACCCTCTTTGATTAGTCTTGAATCGGACGTTATTACTTATATCCCATGATATGTTTGGTCATTTACCTGTATTTCCTCATTTGTTTCTGTTTATAGATTACTTTCGTGACATGTATTTTATATCTTTGAAGATAAAAGAAAAAGTTTAGAAGTTTAGGAGTTGGCTCATACACTACAGATATCAATATATTTTATTATTATTATTGTAAAGAAGTCTAATTGATTATGTTCTTTGCTTCTTAATCGTTTTCTTGTAAGTTACAATGATGGAAACTGAAATGAATATGGTTTTACAGAATTTCATGAAATTGTTATTTATTTGTTTAATACTTCAAAGCTTTTAGAAATTACAACAGATACCGAATACTCGAGAATATATATAATAATATAAAAGACGATGCAAACGAGAAATTAAATTTGGGAGCATATCAAGCAGTTTGATCATAAAACTTGCAACAATATGTAAGATATCAAAAAGAAAAAATTAAGAGTCAAAATTCTCAGCTAATCGTGACAGGAATCATACTGAAACATTATCATTTTTCCAACTTCACAAAGTGAACAATATATGAATTGACGTTAAGTCTGATGAACAAGCAGTAAATCTATTAGGAAGAGATGATGATGTCCAAATTATAAACTTAATTTAATTTGCTACCTGTTTGGATTTATTTCTAATATGTTGTCAAGTGTTAACTATGAAGGTGAATTCTATTAAGTTCTAATTCCTTACAAATCAAAATTTACCATAGGTTTAGATTCAGTAAGTTTGTTATGCCTTGAGATAAAAAATAATTTCCCCAACTTGATTCTATCTCAGTTTGTTCAAAATTTACTACTTGTTTGCTTTAATACCTCGTGCATGCTAATTTTGTTAAATCATAAATGTAGACTCAATGAGTATATCCGAATAGAGAAGGAAACTTTAACATACCCTTGCATGATCTTAAACATATTGACTACTCTGCAAAAAGGTTCCAAAAGCAACAGGTACAAACTGTGGTGATTATAATTTCAGATTAAGATCGACACTTCCATCTTCAACATTGAATCTGCCCAAAGTTTTGGGAGATGCCTGGCCACTTTGTGCGGTTAGTGGCGGGAAAAAGCGGTAGTATGGCTGAAGTCGATTAGACCAACTCGGTTCAGGATGGGGACAGGTCGGGATCTCTATGCCTCCCTTCAACAAATCAATGTAAACAGAAAGAATTATCAGAATGCACAAAGAAACACCAACTCGGTGTATTAATGATTGGAAATGTTGATCTTTTTAGCTGTTTGTCGTACTTGAAGAGGTAGCGATACGATATCTGCAAACTCGTGGTTACTATCCACAGCATGAACTGAAAGGTGCTTGAGTTTTGAGCTTTGGCACATCCACATGGTTGCTGGAGTGGATAGTGTGAGCATATCTCCTTTGAAAGCATTTCCTTTCATGTTTTTCTTTGAATTTGGTTCTGAGGATGAAGACGAGCAAGATGGGCCTTCTCTGAATAGTAAAAGACAAGATTTAGACTCCTCTAAGCTCATCTCACAATTACAAGTGTTAAAGGAAAACAAGATGAACATTTGACAAACCCGAGAAATGGATAGCTATAGAGGCAGATGTTACTACATGAAGCGGATTCATCTGATCTCATAGGAGCAGCCATAGGAGGTCTGCAGTTGAAAGAAGGGCCAGCTGGGTTGTCCATGAAAAAGGAATATGGTCTCTTCATGCCAAGCCTCTACACCACATATGAATAGACAGTTCAGTTAGTCACCGACTCACCGTGTCTCGGGTGGTACGGGGCAATGCATTCTCATTCAAAATGCAAAAAGTACTTGCTAGTATAGTATGCATAAGTGAATTTTTGAAGCACGAAATTCAAAATTTTCCACAGTTCAATTAGAAGGAACTACTTGAAGACTAAAAATCTTCAAAATTTTATACCAATAGTAAAAATCCCCTACAATTTGTAAGTGCTATGACATTGATATGTTCGTGTTGAATGAGTTCCATCTGGAAATAGGACCTTGATTTATCAGAGTCAACATAATCATTTATGAATCTAATTATATAAGCCTTCTACCTCTGGCCAGACTGGAGTGCAGTTGCCATAATAGCTTTGGTTTGAAGGGGGCTCTGTAAGGAAGTTTAGCAGGGACATCGACGAAACATCCACCTGCAAATTTCACCAAAATATCCATGAAGATTAGTTATGAAAGTCCATAATTTATTCAGTCCTATAGTACAGAATTCAAATGGGATTCCGTAAAGCAAACAAATCAAAGGTGCATAATTACCCCTGCAGAGGAAGATAGCTGATGTTGCCCTGAGGAAGGCCATTCAAGGTTGGATTCATTGGGCAAACCAAAATTGGATCGAAATGCCAAGTTGGAATCAAAGACTGAATCGTCCTTTTGAAGATTGAAGTCGAGGGGATTCCATGGTTTATGGACCTCTCTTTGCCCAAGTACTGGCATATCTGACCATTCAGTCTCAAAACCACCATTATTCAACCTAACCACTGGACTGCAATTGCCCATGTTTGGATCATCAATATTGCGGCTAGTCAAAGGCGACCTGAAAACAAAATTTGATGGAGAAAAACTGGCTGGAGATGCAGAGGTAAGTGGAACAGAACTGGAAGATTGCTTCATGGGATGCAAATTTGGAGCTGATACAGACAGCTTACAGGAGGTTTTGGCAGACGATAAAGAAGAAGGAGGTGAAAAAATTGCAGGTGCATTCTTCTTTTGCTGTTCTTCTAGCCTGATTTTCTCAAGTTGTGCCACACCCAGCCCTCTCTGTGGAGCTCTCCTTTGTTTCGACTTCCTATTAGAATATTTTCCATTACCGCCACCAATAACACCAAACCCTAAACTCCCATCACCTACAGCACTATTATGAGCTTGATCTTCATCATGCGCCATTCTCGCCTATCTTCCATCTAATTCTTCACCCACCAAATATTATCACTCCATAAAATTCGAGACAAACCCTGAATTCAGACATGGACAAACACGAGATAGGGCTCTATTTCTGGACATTTCAGTAGCTAGAAAACCAGTGATGTACCGTACATTTGTGAATCGCTGAGTTCATGAAGTTGTGGGAGCGAAGTTGATGGTGATTGAAATTGAAAAGTTAAATCGCAGAAATGGAATCGAAAGAGGGAAGAACAGGAACTTACCGGGGGGAAGGCAAGAGAGAGAGTAGTGTGTGGAAGAAGTATCGGATTTGTCTCGATCCAGTTGGGTTTTGTCTGGGAGGAAATCGAATTCGAAAAAAGTGGGAGGAAGCCATTAACATGTTTTCAGGGAAGTTAAATCGGGCAAATCTAAAAGCTCTATAAATGAATAATCTTGACACTTTTTTCCCGCCCAAATCCTCGGTCTACTCATCCACTTCCTTTCTAGACCCTGAAATTTCTCCCTGTGTTCCTCTCTCTCAAATTATGGTTACAACTTGGAATTCTAAATTGGAAGAACTTTCCAATATCACTTGCCAAATTATGTTATAAATACTTCATTTTCCTTCTTTGCATTCCTTTTTCAGTTTTTATTTTTATTTTTTTGTTTTTTGGAGTAGGTTACTAATGTTCTAGATGGTGTGTTTAGATTGGGTGCAAGTGGACGAAAGTTGGCTGGGTCAATGTGAAATCAATAGAGAATTTGACGAGAGCATATGAGTTCGAATCTCTCCACTCATTTGTTGTACTAAAAAAAGATTAAATCATACAAATTTATTAGTTTTTCTAATACAATAAGTGGGGATGGGAATTCGAACTCATAACATTTTTGGTCGGAAATAGGTATCTTAACCAGTTGAACTATGCTTGAGTTGACACTTATCAGATGTTTTTAATAGCAAATCAACTGCTTGATAATTGGATTTAAGAAGACATAAGTTTAGAGAGGGATGTATGGCGCTTGGGTGGGGTTGGTTGAGCTCGAACCAATGAGGGTTAGATTTGACATGATTTTTTTGTTTGGGTATAGTATGTGGTTCAATTCATTTTTTTAAACCAAATCGAACCAAAAGGAAATCGAGCACACCCAAATGTATTTAAAAAAGCATACTAAACTGGGTGGTTCAACTCAATATAGTTTGGTTTCTCGATTTATTTAGTTTTCTACGTGCCCTTAAACTTTCAGCTGCCTAAGTAGGCAATGCTACTTTGTAGGATTAGTGGGAATTTGCACCAGTTCTGACTTTTTGATAGAAGATACATGTATTAACCACTATACTTAGGTTCGCGTTGGTGGGGTGTTTCGAACTTTCTAATTGGACGATTCGACATAATTATGATAAACTAATGGTGAATCAATGTTTGATATTATTGGTTATTTGAATTATTACTTTTACCCTTAGTTAAACAAATATTTAACCCTAATCAAACTAAAAAAAACATCAAAAGTAGCCCAATTCATTACTAAAAAAATCAAATGTGGAATGTTTAACAAAATGACAATAACCAAACCAATAACAAAGAGAGGTGAGTTGATGATATCAAAATGATTGAAACTTGAAATCTCCCTTTTTTGTGCCAATTAGAAAAAGCCCATACCTTTTCCAAAGGGACCCAATACCTATAATATGCTTAATTCATTTTGTTGAAACAAAAATACATTTACTTCTATATTACATATATGTTCAACTCAATAGAGCTTTCGTGACATAACAATCTCATTAGTATCATAAGAATGCATCTTTAATAGCTTGAATACTTTTAACTCAAACTTCAATTCTCTTATTATTGTTCTTAATTAAAAATTATAAGAAAGCTATAGATAACACAAGTGATTCAACAAATTTAGATTCCTATAACCGAGTGGATAATGATGGACAATAGACTAAGGAGCGAAAGACACTCAGTTGTTTGCTAAATCAAAGAGAGCAACATAATATCGAACATTGTTCGTTACAGTGTAGAGCTGGAGCAAAAAAATTTAATAGGAAGGGACAAAATTTTACGTGTTAAGTTTTGTATATAAAACATTTCAGTTCTGAAAATTTAGGAAGGAAGTAAGAGATGAAAACTACAAATGAAGGGGAGAGAAACTTACCACTCTAACCTCGTATAGATGAGACAAATAAATTTTGTGATGTGATATTATAGCAGGTCTTGTTGGTTGAAAAATGTGAATTCATATAAAATTTTAAAATATTAATTTGATTGAAGAGTCGAAGGGAATAGGATTACGTTTGTGAATTTTTGCGACTCCTTTGATAGTCCAATCACATATAAGTAACTTTTAAGTTTTTCTTTTGTTATTTCTCATTCATTGTAAAGACATTGGTAAACTTTAATTAAATGATAGAGATAATGGAAACCGTCTAATGAAACTTGCAGAGATAAATGTATTAAATAAAAAACCACTCAACGAATCTAGATTTTAATGTCGGATAAAAAAAATTGGAGGAAATAATGACGGGCAAAGTGAAAAAAAAAGTGGTAAAATAAAATAAAAAATTTATAAGTTTCAATGTTGCCTACAACGACGGGCTACGCCAGTCATTAATTACTGCCAAACATAAAAACTTACAGTAACACTTGAAACAAGTCTGACATCGTTTTCTTTTAATGACAGGTCATGCCCCTCATTAAAATCTGATTTTGTAATAGTGAATTAAGGTTAAATCCAAAAGAGTAACTAAGAACAATAAATTTGCTTGTGTTAAATTTTATTTAATCATATCGACAAAGGATAGTATTTTATATATTAAATGAGTGCATTTGTTTGATGATCTAAAAATAAAAATATGAAATTAGGTAATTAAAAAAAAGGTTGTATTTTATGTTTTTAACATTCTTGAACGGTGGTAGATTGAAAATTGAATCACAATTTATAAAATTTTTCCAATTTATTTAGTAATATATTTGTAAGCAATAAAAATACTATAGCTACCCACTAAATATTTAGTTGACTTTTTTTTTCAAAAATATATATTTTGTTAAATCTACAATATTATTAATTATATTAATAATATATATTATATGGTACAAAATATTATAATTAATATTTTACAATTTACAATTTATTATATTTTACATGTTTTTGTTTAGTAAAATTAAAATGAGTTTATATCATGAAATAGTATATTTTCTAAAAACAAAAATATAAAATAATATATTTATCAAAATTTTTATATATTTTTAACGTAATTATACATTTTAAAGTTTCAAATTTAAAATCATAAAACACTGCAAACATAAAAATGCACTTTTATAAATACAAATGTGTCAAATCGTCTAAAAATAAGAAACGTAAATGAGAATACAGATAGATCTAAAAGATTACTCTTGCAAAAAGAAAAAAAAAATTAAATGATCAAATAATTGACACTGCTGTTGGGTATCTCACAAAAACTATGATTGGATCCTGACGTGGCATATATAAGTTGAAATAGATCCTCCATTATATGGATATGCACCCTACATTATGGCCATTGCCTAGAAAATAAAATAACTAAGGAACATGATTATCATAAACCCTAACGTATCCACGTGTAATGTAACATTGCATTGCTAATCCACGCAATCATGTAATGCCTCTTACAAAACGTAATCATTAGCCTTATTGTGGTGCTGGTTATAAGATTGGTTATGTGATGCTTATATTTTACCACATGTGTTGGGCACGCAAAGACAAGAACATAACTTATCGACTGTGTGCTTGTTTTTCATTTTTTCCATCTGCTCCGAAAAGAAAAAAAATTCTCCAAACAATTTTGTCTTTCCTGCACTCTTCATGTCTCTCAAACTTCACTTATTGTGCTCAATGCTCAATTGAATTGCGTTTTGTTCTGGTACTTTTATATTCATCAATTGAATTGTATTGTGTAAGGGGAATCACGTAAGTGACTATGTAAGAGACTAACGCGATGTTACATTCCACATGATCGCGTTAGGATTTATGAATGCGTTTTTAAGTTATCTAGTTTTGCTATGTGATGACCAATAATACTTAATGATTGCATGGATTAATAGCCTATACACTAAAGAAACTAAAATGCTACTTTTAAAAAAAAACAAAAAAAAAAACTAAAAGATGACGTATTATGACTTTGTTTAATAGCTAATTTACGCAAAATTGGGATTTTAAATTTCGAGTTTCTATTTTTTTAGTATAATTATTATCATATTGATTTTCGTAATTTAGTATTATTATTGTTGTTATAAATTTAATTAATTACGTGAGTCTTYATTAACATCAACATGGTCCCGTAGCTCAGTTGGTTAGAGCGTTGGTCTTATGAGCCGAAGGTCGCGGGTTCGAGCCCCGCCGGGACCATATTTTTTGTTTTTTAAATTTAAATAATATTTTCACAAATATATATTTATTTTCTAGTTTGCTTTTGCAATTTCCAATTTCCATGGCAGCGCCTTGCTTTCTCCAATTACTCACTCTTCTTCCTCACTCCGCCATTAGAGAGGTGACCCTTCATCTTCCAAAGATGAAACTGCATCTTCGTTTTGGTTAAGTTGTCA
>NW_019104510.1:1207122-1260706 GCF_001995035.1 Momordica charantia
AAAAAAAAAAAAAAGCCTTTTTTAATTATGTCTCACACACATGCACCTTGCAGGCTGGTGCTAGCTCATGATCCAAGAAGATTAGTAGGGACCAGTCCAAAAAAAATTTCTTCTTTTTCTTCATCTTCATTTTCAACTTTAATAATTTTTTGAAAGTTTATTGTTTGGTAAATAATTCTACATGACAATTTTTAAAGTTGTGTCTGAAAAATTTTGATTTGAGGACTCGTAGATGGGCAAAAGGATTAGATATCCCCGTGCTACGATTCCCTGTGAAGCATGACTTGGAGAGCACTTTATTTTGGTGTTGGTGAATAGAAGCTCCTCACCAAATTGACTTGACGAAAAATTAGTTATTCTTGCACACCTAAAGGTACTATTTCTTGTATATTCACAAAAGACTTGAGTAGGCGGGTCAAGGTCTTACGAGGTACCCACTATTCGAATTACACTCTTGAAAGGGATTATGCTTGTGAGTATTTTCATCAAAATTACATCAATTATATAAGTACTTTGTACTGAAAAGGGAGGATTAATAGATTCGATGGCATCGTGGGCTACGGTACCACGTGTTTCTGTACTCGTAAAGTATAAAGGAAAAACTGATATGTTGGCGATCAAGCAAGTTACGATTGTCACGATGGCAATATTTCCACATAAAATTAAAAGTATACCTACGCAAGTCAAAGTAATTAGATTGTTGCTAGGATTTTGATAGCAAAATAGTACGAAAAGAGAAGGGAGGAACCAATCCTCGTTTTCAAATTCAATTCTCAATTAATAACCGGAGTGAAACAAGAAAAGCAAGCCTTTTATTATTATACATTAGACAATAGAAAAAAAAAAAGCAATTTCGTAAAATGCTACTTGAATTTACTCAACTTGTAAGGGAAAACAAAAAGGAGATGATCACCGTTTCAATTCTTCAGAACAACTAGATGAATTTATTAAACCTTTTTAGAAGGACCAATCTCTCGACCGCAAAAACAACCGTTCTCTATTTTTTCCTTCCTCTCCAACTTTAACAACTTTTTGGTAGTTGTTTGATGTTAGCAATTTTGAAAAATTATGTTGAAGAATTCTAATTAGGTGAACTTGTACATTGTTGAGAGTATATCTTTGAGAGTAATAATTTTTGCTTCTTGCCAAAGAAAATCTCTCCCCAAAAACCGTAGTTTTTTTTTCTTTGATTAACTTAAAAAAAAAATTAGAGTCAAGGAGTTTTTTGACAAATTATTTTGTAAGACAATTTTGAAAATTTTAAGAGTATTTTGAAGAGCAAAAGCGATTTGAACTTGAATATAAAAAGTATTTACTAATAAGTATTTTTAGAATTAACATATTACTAAAATCAAATCAATTATAATTATATAAGAAAAATGAATATTAAGTAAGAAAAAGTGTATGGAGAGAGATTGTATGTACATCAAGAATGACTATGAAGAAAAATAATAATGATTAAAAGTACATATGTGGGGAAGAAAATCAAATTTCATATGGTTAGTAAAGAATATGTAAATATATATACCATTTATCGATATGGGTAAACGGAGTATGGATATTAAATATGTGGGAGTTTTTTTTAGTACAACATGTTGGGGAGGAGATTCAAACTACGACAATTACCACTGAGCTATGCTTTACTAAATATTTGGGAGTTGAATGTTTAAATATTTGAAAATTATATGTCAATGTTTGTTTTATGGGTTTTGTTCATGCAAATACATCATATTTATTGAATCAATTAGTTAGATGGAAGAGAATAAAGTAATGTAATCATAAATAACAAATGATATATTCTTATATTAATTAACTAGTCAAATTAATTAGAATGATAATAGATAAATATTATTTACATTAAAATGTTAATTAAAAGCAATACTTTATATTAGATAATTAAATCTAGAAAACTACATTAGATGACAAAAAAGAAATTAAGGTATTTATGGGTAGCTAAGTTATATGGAAAATATGGTAACCTCTCGAATTTTGTAAATATGACAAAATATTTAAATTTTTATTTTTAGGTTTTTGCTAATTCCAATTTTACCCTCAGGTGTATTCGATAATGATAGATTTATTTATGGCTCGTTTGGTAACTGGCCTTCTCATTTCTCATTTCCAAATTTTATTAAGAAACTTAAGCATTTTGTAACTATTTATGAGCGCATTTGGTAACGTTCCTATTTCTTTATTTTTAATGAAGAAAAATGAATGGCACTGCTCCAACATCCATAAATTCAAGTATAATAAAACAATATTTTTATTTATGTTTTGGAACAAGCTGAAAATCAGAACAAGAATGAAGAAACTTGTTTTGGTTGTCTTCAAATTTTTTGTACAATTGTTAGAAAGTTCGCAAATAAAGAGAAACAAGAAACTTAGTTGCAAAATGTTGTTAGAAAATTGGAAACGAAAAACAAGAAACGAGAAACAAGAAATGAGAGTGTTTACCAAAAGGGCTCTATGTTTCTTGGATTTTTTCACGTTAATTCCTGTGTTTCTTTTTACTGCTTTTTTTAAAATTCTCAGTTATTATCTGTTTATTCATGAGTAGGAGATTTTTTCCATCAGTTTTCGATTTAATCTTGTGGTTGGTCCTTATAATTTTAAAATTTTTAATTCTAATTCCTATGATTTAGTCAAAACTCATAAACTATCCATATCATTATCGTATTGAATAAACAACACACACATTTTATATTTATATCAACTTATGTTTCTACCCTTCCAAATATAGTTTAGTAGATAAAGACCCATATTACAAAATCTCAAAAGTTGATGGTTCGATTTTTCATCCTTGAACTAAAAAAAATTTGTGCTTTCTAATTTGCGTTTAACTTTTAATTGAGTAAAAAGAGGAACCATTCAAAAAAGAATAGTGAGGTTTCTACAAAATTATAAAATCCAATTTAAAACTTTTAGAACTTCTTTTTTTTTTAAGTTAAAAAAAACTTTAAAAACTATTTGGACTAAAAGTGGAAATAAACTCAAATTATATAGATTATAAACTTTTAAAAGCATGGAGAGGAAATTAAAATTAAAGACCATATGTGTAGTTTTACCATAATTTTAGTATGATAATTTAAAGTGAGTTAGCATAAAAGCAATAAATAATAGTAATAATATTAAGGGAAAAAAAAAAGAACACTACAAGAAATTTGATTCGTCCACGAAATTTATTAGTACCAATTTTATGTTTTATTATTTTTATTTTACAAATTTGATACAATACTTAAATTTTCTTTAAACCTAAAACATAAATTACATAGAAGTAAATATATATGCTAGACCATAATTATGGATTGACAAATCAACATTATTTCATATAAATTAAATTCGTACAAAATATAGGTTCAAAATAAGATCGAGAAAATATAATAATAGCCTAAATCTAAGCTAGAAGACTTCATCTCCATCCAATTCTTCACAATTTTCAACAATAAAAAGTCTTCAAATGATATCAAATATTACCTAAAATAAAAAATAAATAATAGAAAAAGTTTAACCAGAAGCTTAGGCGTGTCTAAAATGTATTTTTAGTATTTAAGTAACGAAAAATGTGTTTAAAGGAAATTAAACATGTCTAACTCACCTCTAAATACTATCAAAACTAGCGTCTTTTGCTCTAAGTAGCTTGAATGTCCCTGATGGTGACGTCAAAATTCACTCAAACTAACCCTTAAAAAGTCAAATATGTGCTTAACTCACTCCAAACTCACCTAAAATAACCCTTTAAAAAGGTTAAGAACTTTGTTTAACTCACCCAAACACACTCCAAACCCAATAAACTCATCGAAACACACCTCAATCTTACAAATTCACAAAAAAAAAACTACTTGTCTAACTTAACTCACCGCACATCTCATAATCTCACCTAGTTAGTTTTTTCTTAAGTACAACAGGTGGGGTGAGGGATTGAATGTCCCTATTTTTGTCGTCGTTAATTTTTAGGGAAAAATGACGCGTCGAAATTTCGCTCTTTTTCAAAAGTTTCCATCATAAAAAAAAGAGACTTTTATCGCGCAAGAGTAATGCTAATGAGTTCATCAACAAGACTTCAACTGACGAATTATAAATTTCATCAACATAAGTCATTTTTGTCGACGAAATCAAGGAATTGAGACAAAATTCAATTTTACCGATACAATCGAATTTCATCGAGACTTAACGTATCGACAATCATGTAGGGGAATCAATAATGTTGGGAGAAAAGTGAAGTTTAGGGTATGATATGAGAATGAAGATAAATTGAAAAGTGTGTGTAGGTGTAAGATGTCATTTTCTCCAAAACAATTATCACCAAAAAAACAAGTTAGAGAACGCTCCAAACATGTTCTTATTATATGGTTCCCATCCCTCTCCCTCTCCCTCTCCCTCTCCCTCTCCCTATGAAAGCTCCTGTGAATATGTTTCTTCTCATTTTCATTTGTCTTCCCTCACTATCTCTCTCTAATATTTCACAAATTGAAATTTTTTATTATATTTTATTTTCAATTTAAGTTAAATTACCAGTTTAGTCCCTGAACTTTCGAGTGAACTTTAATATGTGCTTAATAGGTTTAGAAAATATTGAGCAGATTAGAAACCTATTGGATATAAAAACACCTCTAAAAGAACGTCTGGTTATGTTTATATTGACATTTTTAAAGTCCATTTAATATTTTGTTTCAATTTGCTAAATTTTAACAATATAAAATTAGTAGCGAGAGGTCTCTCTCTTTGAAATAATTTTTTAAAACCGGTTGAAAGATCAAATTTTGATAATCTACATATTCAAAGGTTAAAGATACTATTTTTTTTAATGAGAGAACAACTTTAATTATTCTCCAGTAAAATAAGTAGCTTTTATATGCAAAATTTCAAGATTAAAACAAAATATCTGATTTCTATGGAAGTAAACCCAAAAGTTCAAAGATTAAAATAAAATAATTTAGTAAATATGAACATATTTCATTGGCTAAATCATCTCATTCATTTCTTAAAAGGTTTCTCTTTTTACACAAATAAATAAAATAAGATCATCTAAAAATGGGAGAGAGAGCATGTGAAGAATATTTAAGAGTAGAGTGGAAAGTTGCTATCAAATGTGGATGAATGGTCCTTTTACACTCATTTTCTTCTCTCTTTTTTACCATTTTCACCCTCTCTTTATCCTCTAGTTTTGGAGATATATTTAAATTTAAATGTCAAAATCATTTAAATTTTTTTTAAAAGATATATGAAAGAAATAACCCATTCAAAAAACTCTTCGTGGCATATTTCTACTACTATTTTTATGGTTAGCGACACATCTACGACTTGACAGCTTGTAGTTAGTACTGGATCCCACATTTCATATTCGTGCTAAATGTGTTACACTTTTCAATCCTTTTGTCGTATTTGTTCAAAATAATAATAATAATAATAATAAAAACTTCGATAACTCAAAAAAAATATCAACCCAACCTAAATGGTTAGGTTGTTCTAGAGTTGATCTTAAATTAAATTTTAAAAATGGCTTTTATAGATTTAATTTTTTTTAAATCTTTTAAATTATTTCTTTTTTCCTAATAAATTTTAGAAAATAATTATTTTGGATAATTTACCCTCCCAAAAATTGAGTTAGATTTAAGATGAGATGGCAAGAGAGATAGGTTGTTGGTGGTTGGGTGTGAATGTGAATAGTACCAAATGGTGGGCTACAAATCAAAAGAGAAATCAACATCCCAATGTCTTTTTGTAAAGTGGAGTACATACATTATAGGAACAAATTTCCATTAATATCCCTCACTTTTTCTAAATAATAGAAATAAAAATAAACAAAAATAAATAATATTTATAGAATGAACTAGATTTTCTAACATTAAAAATTCCAACTTCAACTCTCCTCATTTTTAAGTCTTCATCAAAAAAGAAAAAAGATTTTTCTCCACTACTTTAAACTATCAATATCATATTTTTTTTCTTTTCCTTTTTAGTGCTTTGAAAACTGGGGTATCACCAAAATTATATTTTAGAAAATTAAAAAAGCAATATTAGCAGTATACTCTCTCTGGGCCTTGGCAATCAAAAGCCCAAAGTAAAATGAGCCCGTTTTAATTCTGGGCCTAATGGCCCAGACTGTATCACTCTTTGAATTTCTATCCAAAGTTACCAATTTACGTTTCTATTCGATAACATCTTTTTGTTTTAATTCTTGAGTTTATTAATAATTATTCCTTCTTTTTTTTTTTTGACATGATAATTATTTCGTTTTGATGTTTAAACTTTCACATCTTTTGTTTTTGTCCCTAAATTTCGTATAAACTTTCACTTGTTGCATGTGATTTTAAAAGGTCATAAGTATAAACACCCATTCCTATATATTGTTGTACTAAAAAAAGGACAAAATATTTGTCTATGTTACACTTCAATTAATAGTTTAGGAAAAAAATTAATGGCAAAGTTCATAATGACCTTATAAGTAAAGTTAAAAACTTAGCTCAACTGGTTAAGACATTTATTTTTAATTAGGAGATCGTGAGTTCGAATCTCTACTCCTGCATAGTATTATATTAAAAGAAAAAAGAAGTGCATGTAATTGCCTATGTTACATGTCAAATTGATGATCAAATTAGTAATATTTTTCTTTGGTTAGATTTCATCAAAATCTAATAACTCACTTAACGGATTGCTATATCATATCAATAAATTTTATCACGCAAATCTTTGATCGACCAATAAAAATATAGTGGAGATTAAAAATAAACATAATTAAAAATATAACAACCAATTAAAATGTCATAAAATAGATGAGATAAACTAAATTTATCGGAAAAAAAAAAAAAGTTTCAGAGACAAACCATGTGGGCGCCTCTCCGCGCGTGTAATTCGCTCTCGGCCACCACTTCTGCGCTTCACAGTCATCAATGGAAGTCCGAAGTCCGAACTAAGGAGCGAAACGATGAGCTTCATCAATCTGTTGAAGAACTTTTCGAATCAATCTCCAATCCATTGTATGATTTCTCGGATTTCTTCTCCGAATCGAAGCCCTAATTTTTTGATTTACTATGATCGTCAAGCTTAAACCCTAGTTTCCGTATAATTTGATTTCCATTCTACATCCTCCCGCCGTATCGATCGTGCTTTGAACTTGTTAGGGCCACGCTTTTTATGGATTTCTATGAACCCCTGGTTGTAGTGCCATTCGATATTCTTCTCTTTTGCTAGTGTCAAAATCTAGGGTTTTATTATCGTGGCAGATTACATGTATGGCTTCGGTGCTGCGAGGTGGCGGTGATGCAAGAGAAAACCCCGGTGGGAGGGCGGAAAATAACAAGTTCGGTACCGGAAAGCAACAAATCGAGAGAAAATTTGGCAAACACGTCGCCCAAAAATCCGTACAGATTCCAGCCGTCGCGGCCACCAATGGCGGTGGTGATCCGTCTCCTCCTCCTCAAAGTCCGATCGATGTTTTAGTCACGTCAAGGAATTCCTTGGGTCAGAATCGCTGCATCGAGCCGGTTAATGCCAGGGAGCCAGGATATACGAGGTTTGAGAACCGGGTTAGGATTAGTCTGAATTCCAGGTCGAGGTCTGGGATTAAAGAACTCACCACAAAGCTGAAGGGTGAGCTTGATCAGGTCAGGAGCCTCGTGAAGAAGTTTGAAGCTCAAGAGTTGCAGATTAGTGGCTATGGTGGTGATGTTGGACATAGCCAGTCACAGTTTTCAGCGAATAATTTGGTAGAGAAGGCTGGTAGCACATTAAAGGTTGGTTCCGAGGTGGGTTCCGCAGACGTGCCCACTTCGAGGCTTGTTCAAAGCGTTTCGGTCGCAGGAAACTTTGGGGAATTTGCAGAGAAAGAGATGAGGACGCCTAAAAATTCAAAGCATGCTCCTGAGAAGGAGTTCCTGCCTTCGGACTGTGATTCAAATGGAGGTAAGATTGGTCCAATAATCAAGAGTTGTAGTAATTTGCTGGAAAAATTGATGAAACATAAACATGGTTGGGTATTTAATGTGCCTGTTGATGCAAAGCGTTTGGGGCTTCATGATTATCACAAGATTATAACAAAGCAGATGGATTTGGGTACCGTGAAGATGAGACTAAATAAGAACTGGTACAAGTCACCAAGAGAGTTTGCAGAGGATGTGAGACTTACATTTAGTAATGCCATTACTTATAACCCAAAAGGAGAGGATGTTCATTTGATGGCGGAGCAGTTGTCTAAGATATTCGAAGAGAAATGGAGGATTATCGAGGCCAAACAAAATGTTGGTAAGGGATTACAAAAGGACGATGGTTCAGTTTTACCAACACCCACTTCTAGGAAATCTCCAGCTCTTGCGACTCCTCCGGTGGAATCGAGAACCCTAGAGTCTACAACAAAGCCTCTGCCTGCAAATAGGGGGATTTTAGGTAAATCAGATTCAATAACTAAACCCCCCAATGCCAAACAGAAACACGCAAATGTTGCCCATCATCCTGATAAAAAATCAAAAGCCAAGAATAGCGAAAACAGAGATATGACTTATGAAGAAAAACAGAAACTGAGCATTGACCTTCAGAATTTACCATCAGATAAGCTGAACAATGTTGTCAAGATTATTAAGAAGAGGAACCAGGGGCTCTTCCAAAATGACGATGAAATTGAGTTGGATATTGGTAGCGTTGATTCCGAAACCCTCTGGGAGCTTGAGACATTTGTAGCAGATTACAAAAAAAGCTTGATCAAGAACAAGAGGAAAGCTGACGCCAATCTTCACTCTGGAGAAAAATCATCTCACCACTCTACCAAGGACACTGTAAGATGTGCATTAAATTAGTTACAATTTCAAGTTTCTTTCTTTCTTACAAAAAAGGTCCGCAGGGTGAAACATAGCTGTATTTAATGATGCAGGATCGAGCTGTGGCTAATGCAGGAGAAGAACCTGTAGGTGGTAATGCAGGTAAATTTGTTGAAATTATTGGTAACGCTTCTAGGGTGCTTTTGAGTCTAATGGTGACTTTAACTATATAGGTCACGTAGAAAAGGAATAGTATAAAAGAAAATAAAACACGTCTCTAAAATAGTAACAACCTCTTGGTATTAGGTTATTGTCTGATTTTACCTTAGGTTGTTGGCAACCCACCTGCACCGTGTTGATGAATGCTTAATAAGATTTATAATTGACATACCAATTTTCTGAAATGTGACTCAATTAGTGGTCTAGGAGTAACTTTAAAAGGTTAAATGATAATATGATCTCTGTTGCTATGTTCTAAAACGTCATGGATTTACTTCTTTGTTGTACAGACTCTGAAGGTGATAGTTCCTCGACATGTGGAGATGCAAACCAGTCTCCCTCAAGTTGAATCGACTAAACTAAGGTAGAAAGTCGAAGTCTAATACTGAACATGATAGTTCTCTTCATATTTTTGTTGGCTTGGAAGTTTCACATATGAACATTTATTCTAATGTGTTGTCTTTGGCTGAATCAAAGAGGTTAAAAATTGACTTCCATTGGGCTGCTATAAACATATTGGTTTTTTGTGCTACTACCTTCTGCTCTTTCAGTAGACTCTCCTGTCAATATTTAACAACTCGGAAACCGAGAAGACTGAAAAAAGTCTGAAAAATTAGTAACCATTTTCTGGAGCATCATCATCTTTCAAGTTTGGATTCTCAATGCTTGCTAATATGCAATTAGAAACTTGGAAGTTGATTGATCTATTATCTTCCAACATTTACAGTGCATAATCTCTTTATCTGGACTGGAGACAATCCTGTGTGAATAATCATATATTTTGATCATTTCACATGCTAATGAAAGAAGTTTCCTTGTAGGCATCATCTGATCTAAAAGATTGTGTTCATCTTGCTTGCACTCTACACCAGATAGGTGAATTGATATCAAGTTTCATTATTTGTTATCATTATTATTACTTCATCGCTCTTCATCATTATGGATTTCATATGGTTTTGCTTAAAGAATCTCCAAACCTTTACCTAACATTCATTTTTATATATCAAAACTGGAGTTAGGAGGGTAACAGAATGAAGAACCTCACATATTCATTCATGTCCATGCTGTAATTTACTAGTTCTCGTTGCTTGCGATTATCGAAGAGTAACGAGTTATGTTTATGAATCAAGGTTTTTTCTTATGAAGATGAAGAAACTATCTGTGCAATCTAAAATTGATGAGCTCATTCCTCTGCATCAGGATGGTGTAGTTTGGTTGGTGGTAGCATCAGAGCAATCTTCCATGCTCATTCAGAGGAAAGAGATCAAAAGTTTTCTTGATAATTCTAGATGATGGAATCAGAAATCCCATTCATGGTTTCCTTTGCATTTTATGAATACCCACTTCCCCATTTCTTCTCTTGACAATTGTAACTCCATATTTTTGTAAAATAAGATCTAGGAGCTAGTACATCCCAATTCTCTTCCAAGTTCTACAGTCTAGGATTGATCTTTCCATGTTTTTTGGTCCCAAACTTCTTTACATCCTTGTAACATTTAATGTTGCATGTATATATGAAAGCAGTCTTTGACATTTCTTTCAAAATGAATTTGATCTCTTTTTTTCCTTATCTTTTCTTGCTTTTGAGTTACACAAAGGCGGGGTGGGAGATCGAACCATTAGCTTTGGGATGATAACAGGTGTCTTAGCCATCTACTAGGTTCGGGTTGACAATATGGATTTGATATATGCTATGATTCAGAAAGAGAGATATAATTGAAAGAATAGTGACTGAATTTGATTTTTGTATTTAGAACCTTTGCTGCAAAATACTTTTAGTACAGTATTGATTATTTAAAATTAAAGTTTAATGCTTAAGTGATAAGATTATTATGATGATGAAACGATGTAATTGAATTAAATTTTGAAGAAGAATATATAGACATCAATTAATTTGTCCAAGGGTAAACAGACAAGGTATTCTTTGTCAATCCTCCATGGATTTAGTCCGAAGTCAATCTTATTTAGTAAAACCGAATTCGACAAAGAAAAGAGAGTACTCAACTGTGTCAACAGCCAACAAAGGTATGGCCGTGATTACATAGATAACATTTTCTCCTTTCCTTCCTTTCTTTTAAGACTTCAAAACATAACCGTATGGTGGCCGGAAAGAAAGGCAACCTCACCTTATCATAGATGGCCTTAGCGAGAGCCACCCTAGTATCGGTTACAAGAACGTCCTCCAATCCAACTCGATTGTACAACGAATAATTACAAAACAACTTGTGTTGAGCAATTCAATTAGAAGCTGTAAACTGTAAAAGGTCAAAAAAAATATTCAGTAAAAGGTCAAAAAAAATATTCAAGACATTGGAGCAAAGCACTTTTGCTTTGTCTTTAGGCCACCAGCCGAGAAGAAGCTCCGTTTGCCACCCTTCAAAACCTTGAAGCTTTCACAATGGCAGTCCTAAAATGCTACAAAGAAATTCCAGAAGTTGGTGATAAAATTGCATTGAATAAAAAGATTTGACAGATTCTGAGGTTAAGGATTTTTAGATGGGTTCTTTATTGATACCAAGGCTCCATTTACTTCAAATCTTAGGATGCGTTAGAAAATTGATTTTAGGAAAGTTTAAAATCATATCACTTTAATGGTGATTTCGAAAAATCAATTATACTTAGATCTTTTTAAAAACAATTCACTAATTTTATTATTACTCCCAAGCACACCCTTGTACGAGGCTTTTTGTAACAGTCTTTCGCCATCTTGTCTAAAATGTATAGGCGCATAAATTTCGTAAATCATAAACTACCAAATATATATATATATATAGTTTGGAAAAGAAGGGTCAACTTATATTTACTAGGATAGGAGTATTATTTATCACAATTATTTTTACTTTTTAAATTTACATTATAGTATATATATATAGTTTGGAAAAGAAGGGTCAACTTATATTTACTAGGATAGGAGTATTATTTATCACAATTATTTTTACTTTTTAAATTTACATTATAGAAAATAAGAAACAAGAAATAATTTCAATTTATTTTGTAGACCATCTGACTTTAGTGAATATTTGTTGAAAATTTCATTTTTTAAATTGTTTTCTAATCCAAAATAGTAAAAACTCTTAAAATAATATTTTTATATATTCAATATTTTCATATTTGGATTTGAAACTTTTAAAATGTAGAATTATATTAAAAATGATAAAAAAAACTTTAATAAATATATAAATTCATTTATTTTTTTTATTAAAATTAAAAATGTAAAATTATATACTACAAAATATTTAATATTGTAGAATAATAGTTTTACCAAATTTATAGCATACGTTAATGCTAAATTAATATTATTTTAGATTAAACTAAATATTTAATGGATAATTACTACTACTTTACAAATATCTAAATATCTTGAATAATTTTTTTAAATTAAGATTCAACTTCCAAATCTAATATCCCAAAAAATATTGAAAATAGGAAATACAAAAATGAGAAACTAAAAACAAAAAAGTTATCAAATGCATTGGGACGGAAGATTTGAACTCATGATCTATCACGAGCTAGCTCCAATTCACAATCTACTACAAATATTGATCATACAAAATCCAATTGTTCAACCCAAACAATGAAGACCCTTGATGAAATTAAATAAAATTAAGAGCCATCCAAAACCTTTCTCCCTTTTGTATTCTATTTTCACGGATTCCAAGTTCAGTTATTGAAATGATTTAATCTTCAATACAAATTGATCCAAAACAAATTTTCTGTCCTGAAGAAGCCCAAAGCATGAAATGTTTTCAACTCCGAATCCATAAGATACAAAAATCCAGACAAGTTCAAGTCCAAAATGGTCGGACAATTCTCAATATCCAAGATTGGAGATTCTAATGAAGTATCTCAAATACAGATCCCTCAAAAACATGCCGCCGGGAATTATTGACAAACTTTATACGACAGAAATGAACTATTCTAACAAAAAAAGGTAAAGCCGATTGCTCGTAAGCAGCATCATCAGTTACAATTGGGAGGGAAAAGCAAAAATGGATCAAGAGTTTATGGTAACGTGGGGCAGATATACCTGTCCCGACCGTAAATACTAGACCATCTTCTAATTCGAGTTTGCGAACTTGATTCCTTTCTCGATAGAAGCTTTGAGCTCAGGCTTGAGCTTCTCCAAACCTTCTTTCTCAAAGTCTGAGAGAGGACCCAAATCCAAAACTGACTCTACTCCATTCTTTCCAAGCCTCACCTGTTTATAAATTAAGATCGAAGTGAACAACAATTCGTGTAATGGAAGGATTTCGACTTTGAAGAAAATACCAACAGTTTAACTGAGATGTCTCAAGTTTCATGTTTCAACTCAAGCAATATGACGATAGAAGGAAAGAGTTGTGCAAAGAGAAGATAAGCCAATCTCACCTTTGAAGCAAAGAATGGTAGTTCAGTGACACTTGATTGCACATATGAACATTCCACAACATCTGGAACTCCGTTCAGTCCCTTAAGACAAGCATCGGCAAAAAGGGCTCCAGCATAGCTGCCAGAAGAAGTAAAACCGTTAAAAACATACTCGCGTTACATTGTTCCCCGCCCGAATTAAAAAGACAAAAGAAAGATTTGAAAAGTTGAGAAATTTGGTAGTACACCAAGGGGATAGCAACATGTAGTCGCACAGCTTTTCACAGAAGTAAAAGGTAGATTTTCTAATGCTCGCCAAAAGAACTCAAACAACAGCGATGGAGTGTACCAAATGATATTAACATCGTGGCTCCATGATAACAGTTAAAAAACCCAGGTAAAAAGTTGAGGAAGTGAACTTCTAACAAATAATCCAGCAGCAAGTAAAAAGTCTTACGCCATCGACAATGTAGCAGAACCCTTTCCAGCCTTTGCTTCCACAACTTCTGTTCCTCCATCTTGAGTTCGCTTGGTGAGAGCCACAATAGTATCATCAGACAAATTAGCTTTGGGAGTCGCCTGCGATAATCAGATACACAGTTTAAAATCTACTCTAATTCAAACCACCCGAAGCAATCCAAATGCAGAAACACTGCTTATGTCAATTAAATTTGTACACAGAAAAAAGCTGAATGAGGAAGAAGGGAAGTACCTGAGAAAATAGTGGAAGAATTGTAATTCCAGCATGGCCACCAATAACAGGTACATTAACCTCTACGAGAGAATTACAATAATCAGACAATAAAGTTTGACCTTTTTCCCAGTGGGTGCACAGTAACAATGAAACCTATTATTTTCTTGTTAAAAAAAATAAGAAAATATCCTTTTTCATCATGGTAAATAGCAAATTGCGGTGAAATTTCAAGAATAAAATTTTAGCAAGGAATTGTACCGGCTACTGGAGCATTCGCCTTTCCAGCATAGAAAGTCTTGGCCCTGACAACATCAAGAGTCGTAACACCAAACAACTTCTTCTCATCATAAGTCCCAGCTTTCTTGAAAACCTCAGCAGCTATTGGGACAGTTGAGTTAACAGGGTTACTGATCATGTTAACAAGTGCCTGCAAAACCGCATTGAATTGGCTACAAAAATGAATCCAGATAATAGAATTCAAGAATTTGAATCTCAGTACAAGGGCGGTGGGCACACACATTGGGGCAGTACTTAGCAATGGCGATGCAAAGTGATTTAACAATGCCAGCATTGATGTTGAAGAGATCATCACGGGTCATTCCAGGCTTCCTTGGGACACCAGCAGGAATAATAACCACATCAGATCCCTCCAAAGCTTGGCCGAGCTGTTCCTCACCCGCGTAACCAGCAACCTACAACTCACAAAAAGAATAAAGAACAAACATACAGTGAATACTAATCTAAAAATTAGCGCAAATTGTGACATGAAACAAGTTAGAAAAAAACTGAATTATTATTATTTTTTTTTATAAGAAACAGCACTTTCATTGAGAAAAAAACTGAATTATAAAAGCATGTAGATATGCGGTCTCAATAGTTCAGAGCACAAAAGAAGAAATCAATTGAACGAAAACCAGATCGATTGCAACCCTAACAGACGCACACATAAATCAAAACAAAATAACTCGTAACCGAACAATAACAAGAACAGGGTAAAAAATGACGAGATTTACCTCGGATCTGGTGTTAACATGGCCGACATCGGCGGCAACACCAGGAGTTCCGGCAATATCGTAGAGAGCAAGCTTGGAGACAAGGGGATTGAGCTTCATGAGGAGGGAGAGTGGCTGCCCAATACCACCGGCGGCTCCGAGGACGGCGACTTTCCTCTCCGGCACGGATTCGGTCCCATAGGCGCGGGTGGAGGTCCGGGCGGCGGCGGATCGGAGGGATCTGAGAAGTGCGGCCTTCATTTCTCCACGTAGAAGAACAGCGACGAAGCGGAGAAAGCAACACAGAGAAGAGAGAGAAGTGAGGGTTTTTGCGGAAATGAAGGGTTCTTCTTCGGATCATAGCGAAGTGAATTTGCTTTTATTCTCAACGGGAAGGGCTTTATGGTAATTTACTTTTTTCTTTATTTATTTATTTTGTTCAATCAAACCTTATTTTAGATTTTGAATTCTTCTTTCTTTCTTTCTTTCTTTCTTTTAGATTAAATATTGGTTTAAACATTTAGTTTCAACTCTCATTTATTTCTTAAATTAAATATAGTTTAAAAGGCTAAAACATCAGTCTCTAATCAAAAGCTATGAGTTCGAATTCTCACGAGATCAAAATAGTATTTAAATTCATTTTAATCTCTTACCTAAAAAGTTTTTTATAAGAAAAATATAATTTGTACTCCTAAATTTTGTAATTAATTTTTGTCCTACACTTTAAATTTCATCAAATTGGACCTTTAGACTTTGATTAGAGTTGGTAATATTTACCAATTTCGATAAGTATTGGCAAATTCTACCTATGAATAGACTTCCATTTGAAAAGTCAAGAAAAAATATATATTTTTAAGCGTGTTTAACAAATTAATATGTGTAGTACGAAATTGATGAGATTTAAAAAAAAAAAAACCAATAGGGTAGCTGTATTTTTGTTAAAATTAGTGAGTTTTTAAGAGGGTTTGTTAATTATTGATTACATGCATTACTGAATTTAATTTTATGCTAGACTTTCTTTTCTTTTTTTTCCTTTTCTTTTGGAATCAGTGAGTTTTGATACAATTTTTCATGCTTTTTTTTTTTAATTAGTGGTTGAATCTTGCAAAATTTGAATCAACGATTTTTTTTTCTTTTATGAATTGAAAGTTTACCACTAAAATCGTATGACTAGGATGTTGTAGAAAACAAATTAAGATATATCTAGACTCGTTTTTTATAATAATTATAAAAACACATTTATTATTAAGAGCGATATATAGAGAAATTAAGAAAACATGGAAATTAACCATCTGAACTCAACAATATCATTGTTTCCTCAAGGCATTTCTATTCCTTTTATGGTACTCAAGGTTTCACGAACAATAAAAAATCGAATTTTGAGTAAGATTTTTTTTTATGTCAAAACTGAAAATAACCACATATTTATAGACTATTTGTGGACATTCAAATAGTCATATCTTTCAAAATAAAGTTATGTCTTTTGAAGAAAAAGACATATCCTTTCGTACAGGGTTGTGTCATTTACAAATAAATACATAATTTCATGAAAATAATGTGCTTCTTCATTTTTAATAAAAATAATTTTATGCGTAAAATCCAACACTTATAAATGTAATTTCATTGACTATGAGAACGTCTACAATTAGACCTACTTTTTTTTTAGGAGAAATTCAACCCATAAAAAATATTGCTTTCACATACCAAGTCTATGGTTCAACTCGATAAAATTAAAATCATGGTTCTAAACTCCCTTCAACACGACGTCGACATTTTTATCGACATGCCCATGTTTTCATAGATTTTACATCAACATAAGGGATAAATCGACATTTCCATCGTAATACAAAAAAATCGACAAAATATAAAAACTATCAACAAAATGTCACTAACATATACATAGTATCAATATTTATTATTTTTTAACTTATTTAATTTGAATATTTTTTACGATTTTTAAATTCCTATAACTTTTACATAAATATCCATCGGCATCGACATTTTATCGATATTTTCATTGATATTTCTACGAAATTGAGACCTCGACATTTACATCGACATTTAAAACCTTAATTAAAACGTATCAAATTAACTTAGCATAAAAAAAATAGAAAAGGTAAAAAGAGCTCATGTTCTTCATTTTTCTTGTTTTAATGTTTTATTGACAAAAAAGAAAAGAAAGTGACCAAATTGACAAATTCAACCCAAAAAGCCTGTACAAAACTAAATAAAACTAACCTTTGTTTTCAAATACAATTATATGATACAAATTTAAATATTTTTCAAATTTCCAATTTCTTTTAGAACAAAAAAAAAGTTAAAAAATACTTTTTTTCCCTAACCGAACAATGGATCTTATCAATTTATTTATTCCCATAGGGGGCCTGTTTGTTTTTCTAGATGCCCGACATCTATAGATGCCTGAAATTTTATATGTCCAGAATTTTAGATGTCTGGCATCTATAGATGCCTGGAATTTTATATGTCCAGAATTTTAGATGTCTGACATCTTTAGATAATTATGTTTATTTCGTAAGAAAATTTATAAGGATATTCGGGAATATTTGGATAGCCACGTTTGTTTTGTGGGATTTATTCTCGGGAATGTGTTAAATTTGTAGAATGTTCCAAAAATACCCTTACGAATGTTTATATAATTTATAAAAACTCATATAATATAATAGACTTATTTGAATTAATTTAATATTTTTATTTTTTATATGTTATTTTGGAGAACAAATTAATTCATATAAATTTCATTTCAACTTTAATAGTTTTTCAAGACGACAATCATATAATTGTGAAATTTATTTATCCTATTATCACATTATATTTTTTTAAGAAGAAAAATATCATAGGTATATTATTCGTAAAAAAATGTTGTTTTAAAATTATTTATGATAATAAATACTATTAATAATGTAATTCCCTCCAACTATTAAAAATAAATGGAGATATTAGATAACTTTATTGCCAATTATTTTACATGAATGTACAAGTATACATAATAGCATAAAGTTGTTTATTTTTTTTTTAGAAATCCGTGTGTCCGGACCAGCTTGCGCGCACCTCGACTAAACGGGTCAACCGCCTGACCCTACTACATTTGGAGCATAAAATTGTTTATTAGACGACGAATACATTAATTTATTTTAATTATCAATTTAAAAATAAAAAATAAAGATTTTATTAGAAAAAATAAAAAAAAAATTAATTAAAGAAAAATGACAAAAATGAATGACAAAAATTTAAAAAACGGATTCTCAATACGAGAATCTTGAAAATTCGTGGATACCCAGACATTTCAAAATTCTCAGGTATCCTACATTTCCACTAAACAAACATAGGAATCTAGATGTTCGTTTAACAGGAATTTCAGATTCCCACAAAATAGACGGTCCCTGAAGTATTTGAGGCATCGAAATTATCATTTGAAAAAACAATGTCTTCGTGTTACTCAAATAATTTATTAATTACTAATAAAATTTATATGGTGGAATAACCAAAGTTTGGCTCCAACTAAAAATTCATTAGTTTAAATCCTTTTTTTTTTCCTTTTTGAGTTTATTTTTCATTTAAAGTTCATCCTATTACACTTTTACCTTGATCTTTGAATTTAGTTTTCGTTTGGTCCTATATGTTAAAATGTCATATTTTTACCCATATTTCTCAAAATATTACCTCCAAGTTTTCACTAATTCTTACTTTTAAGTCTTTGATATACTGAACCATTAGCAATCCTAATGAAACACTAACTTTTCTTTTTTTTTTCTTACCAATGAAACACTAACTTAGATGTCGACAAATCCATTTAATATTATTTTATATTACTTGGTAAAAGTATTTACTTCTATATTATTTCAATAAGACAAAAAATAAAAAACAATAAAAAAATCTATCTAGTTGACGCCACAAAATGAAAATTTATTAATTTCTTTTATTTGAGTTAAATTGTCCTATCAACATCCTAATAAATATTTCTTATCTGTTCTGTTATCTCAAGAACCAAAAGTGAGCCTAACTAAAATGTGAATATTTTGAAACTAGAGACCAAATAAAAACTAAATTCAAAATTCAAGAGTGAAATTGTGACATTTTGGAACCTAGGAATCAAATGTAAACTAAACTCAAAATTCGGGACAAAAAAATATTTTACCATAATTTCTAATACGTTATGCTAATACGCTATTCTAATACATAATTTCTAATACGTTATTTATTTATTATTATTATTTTTAGTACAACTTCTAATATGTTACTTTAATCTTAAAGTTTCTTAAATTTCTATTTCGATATTTGCTGTTAAATTTTTGCAGTGCGAAGTTACTTGCACCGGAATGAATTATCCCTATGAAATACAACCAGAGGTAAGTGATCATTAGCTTTAAACAGTATATATATACACACACACACACACTTTATTTTGCATTTTTTTCCTTTAACACAAATAAAAATAATTGTAGTTATTATTTATATTAATACTTTGAAAATCAAACACCATAACTTGGACTTGGAACATAAATTTGTAGTTATGGTAAGAAAAAGCTTTTTCTTCTCTCAATTATGAAAAAATAAAACGACAATTAAAAAAATCAATAATAATCTCAGTATAGACTAGTACGATAAGATCATTTTTTCTTAGTACAGTAAATATATGAGTGTAGGAATTCGAACTTCCGAACTCGAAAAAAAATTATGTCTTTACCAAAGAGGGCATCCTCTGCTTTCTCAAATAAAGATTTTGGGCCATTTTTTCTTTTTCTTCCTCTTGTCAGCAAAGGAGATGGCCTTTGGCCATGGCTAATGCCTTTCCATGGGTCAACTTGTCATCCTTTTATTGGAATGTGTGAATCTTTAAATCGGGTAGATTACGAAATTACCCTAGCAGTTTATAGAATAAACTTTAACATCCTACCCAAAAAAAGTGCAAATACAAAGTTCATTCCTTAAATTTTCAGGTTTGTGAAATTTAAAGGTATCCGGTTCCCTACTTTCAATTTTATATTTAATAAATCTTTTATTTATTAGACACAAAATTGAAATGTCAAAAATAGACCCAAAATTCAATTGTGGCTAAGAAGTTTTTAAATTCTAAATATTTCAAATAGACTAACCATTTATTAGGTACAAAATTGAAAATCTAGAAACCTACTAGATACTTTATACTCAAAATTAAAAACTTTTGATGCTGTCCTATTATACTAAAGTATAAGAACTAAATTTGTAATTTAACCCATAAAAGATTCTAATCTAATTCTTTTACAGATAGATTCTAACTTTTGATATAGCTTCCTTTCAATATATAACATTCATTTCTTTTAGAATACTACATCACAGGAAAGGGAGTGAGAATTCAATTCTACAATTTAGAGTAACCAAGTCCTGGATTTGAAGCGTCAGTTTGAAATGAACGATCCTTTTAAACAAGAAACAAATTTTCCTTCCTTTATACACAAAAAAAAAAAAAAAAACTTTTCGTTGATAAATGAAATGTAAATTTGTTCAGTCCCTGAAGGAGTGATAGAAAAAGAAAAATGCAAAACAAGAAAATGACGAGCTCAACGAGAAACAATGCAATCGGAGAAGAATGAACATTAAAAAAGAAAAACTACCAACAAAAGACCATTATTATGGAATTTTGAATCAATAGTTAGGATCTGAAGCAATACACTAATACAAGAGCTAAATACCTTAAAATAAACAAGATCACCTCCAAAAATAAGCCACACTGACCACTTTTTGAGGGCTGGTTGATCATTTTATGAACTCATCGTTCTGGGGTTCTATAACTGCAAACTACATAACCAATCACATGCTTTAAGATATTGAAACAACATTATTCTGGCATTTGGCTGTAGAATAGAATACACACCTTGATTTAAAATGAACTCACACTGCTTAACTAATGCACAAGTCCTGAGATCTGCAAAGAAACCAATGAATCAAAAAGCATTTCACCAAAACAAGCTGAAAAAGAAGACATTGGATAATCCCTACCAAAAATTATGGAAAGTACACATATTACGGGGTCAAAATCGCACTTGTTCAAGCAACGGGACAATCTTGGTTCATCATTTGTGTTCTCCCTATCCAATCCAAAACATCAACACAATCTTCACGTCTAACAAAATACCTGTGAATTGGGTTGGGGAGGGGGGTGTTGAAGAAGCTATTATTGGCTCATTCCATGATTGATATAGTGCCCGAAATAGTTGACTATAAGATATACCTATTTTTCGTGCGATAAGCCTTGAGCTCAGAAACTTCTCGGCGACTGGAAACATCCTTTTTCATTTTTAGTGAATCTGGAACAGAGATATTTCCACTCTCCTCGTGGTAAGCATCGTAAATAAAGTTGAGTGCACTTTCCTACATGTATTTTTCTCACATTGAGCTTGTCATCAACCAAGTTCAACATGAACCAATAGAAAGTGTATAATTGAAAAATATTAAAACATAGAGGAATAAAATATTGTTTTAGCTATTACATTTAAAAGCTATTAAAACATTAAAGACTACAACATAGATTTAGTATCTGATGCAAAATACATTGTACAATAAGCAAGACGATGAAACTAGAATCAAAACCTTCCTCTAAGGAAATTGATTACATAATTTTATCAATGAAAAGACAAGAATGCCAGCGATCAACTTTTAGAGAATGAAGTTTGTAAAATACAGAGGACGAGGAAATGGCAGCACTATTTTTCCTAGTGACCAAATTATGTAATTTGAATAGAAATAAGAAAAGAGAACAGAAACAAGGTGATGTACGAACAATCAAAATGTCATACCAGGGGTTTAGAAGCATCAAGCCAGTGATATATATGCTCATTCCGAAACCATGTCAATTGCCTTTTTGCAAAATTTCTGCACAGTGATTTTACAGTTTCCGATTTGAAATCCAACAAAATGCAAAAATGTAAGGAGTATATTAGAAAGATAAGGGCAGTATTTAGCACCATAAGTATGGTTTTCTACTCGACATAGAATTTCCCCTCAAGGAATCAGCAAGAACTATTGGGCAAGGCAATGAAATATAAAACTAACGCTGGTAATCATAATTAATATTAAACAACCAGTAACTGCATTTAAAATCCTCCATAGAAATCACATACCCTGGAGTACGCTGGTTAACAAAGGATTCCAGAGTTGTCCTCCTGTTGGACTTAACCTCTCTTCTACCATTTATGTCATTCATTCAATCAAATTTAGTTTTAGAATAAACTCTCGGGTATATTTTAGGCTGGAGCTTGTTGTTCGAAGGTCTTACTCAGAGTCGGAGATCTATTGTTTGCCAAAAATCCTAATGTGTATGTATTATATCCCCTGATTGGTGTTGTATTTTCATGAAAAAGGAGATCATTTATCCCAAGTCTCATGTCTTTTCAAAACAAATGAGTATTCCAATCCACCTCCTTATATGGCTTCATAATTTGAAAATAATCATAAAATTCCTGTTTTTTCTGAAACAAATCATACCATTCACTGGAAATAGTTTTAAATTCCTATTGAGTCAGTTGATTAATTGTCCACTGAACAAATATCCTCAGAAACTATAATGATTGAGCTGCATAGTTTTCCCAAAACTAAAACCATTTTTGCTTACACGTCAAGTGAGATTTACCTGGATGCTTTCTGAAATTCAGAGAGAAAGGCATAGAACTCTCCTGGAGAACTCCTTCCACCTTGCTGCCTACACCTTAATAGGTATTCCATTGCCTGAAATTCATGATTCACAATAGGTTAGTGGCTAGACTATCAGGCTGTGTATCTTGCCTATACTGAAGTGTAAATAAATCGTAAAAATGGTAACAGACGAACACTGTAATTGAAGGCTATAAACCATTTTGAATAAATTATCCGTGTCTGATTTAGGATCGGATAATTATCAAGTAGCCATGGAATCCCTATAAAAGAAAGGAAAAAAAAAAAAGATAGTTATACGAATTATAATGAAGTATGATAAAGACTATCCGGGCTTCTGCAAATCTACACGAATTGGCCAAAGGAGTCCCGACCATACTAGTTAGAATTAACTTTTTGTCTAATAGAGAATTTCTCTTGGCAACCTTCAAAGGCATTCACCAAGCAGAGGAGGGTTCTTTTGTTTAATATTGCCTATGTTGCATAACCTATGGGAAACTACTTCCTGACTAACTACTTCATGGCAGCCACCTAGCCGACAGCCTTACCACAAGAAATTCCTTTGTTGATTTCTGCAGCCACAGAATTAGAAAGTGCTACATATGCGAAAATGAGTTAGCTGCGGACAGCCACAGCCCTTTCAAGGGATTTGTACTTGATCATTCCTGAACTTTTTAATGGGAAGGCAAGAGTGGTGGGAAGTGCTCAAATCAGTCAAGAGATCATTAAGACTGTAATGCATAAAGGGTAAATAAAGCATTTACATCAAGAGCTAAAACCATAGCTCTATCAAAATATGTTAAAAGAAAGAGATGGGAGTGTTGTTGAATGCCATTGACGTAGTTAGGAATATTATTAGGTTAGTCATTAGCCAAAGAATTTGTTATAAATAGATGGAGTGGGCCGAGATGAAGGTAGATAAGTGGTTTAGTCCTGAGCGTTCTCAAGTTGAATTCTAAGCCTTTGGATCTAGGGGGTTTAGATATTGGCAATTTTAGGCTGCGTAATGAAGCCTGCTGACAAAATGGTTATGGCACTTCCTGCAAGAGTCAAATTCATTGTGGCATGGAATCATAGTGAGCAAATACAGTCCTCGTCCCTTTGAATGGGCGTCCAATGGGAGATCTAAAGGCACTTTCAGGAATCCGTGAAAAGCCATCTTTTCTGGCTTTCCCTTTTTTTCTCAATTCGTTCATTGTTTTAGGAGGATAGGTGGCTAGGGAATTATACCTACTTTTAGGAGGATAGGTGGCTAGGGGATCGCCTTTCTATTCCTTGTTTTCCTGCTTGTACCATCTTTCTTCCACGAGGGGTCAGTTGGTGGCTTCAGTATTCAACAGACATCCAATACCAAAAGTCGGCTTAATAGAGCATCTGTGTGCTTGCCTCCAGTATGCAGAAAGGGTTTTTATATCTCAATAAGTCTCATTGAAATCTTATACATAAAGTAGACTATTACAAGTAAAATCCTACATTGTTAAAGTCTAAGAATATATTGGGTTTAATGCTAATCAGATCATTATATTTAATAGCTTAAATTTTCATGACAGATGCTTAACATACAATCAAGTCCAAGCCCATGGTCTTTCAACAATAAATAACACCAGATTCAAGTACCCTTTTACGGTTTAATTTTATATCCTCTGGAAATAGGAAGGCCAGAGTAAACAGCTGATAACAAAAAGCCTCTGCGCACTATATTCAAATATATAGAAAGAAATAATATGTTAGGATATACTTGTCTATAACCAATTGCTCGAGTGGCAGAATTTGAATTTGGAAGAAGGCCGCTATTAAGAAGCCATGTTGCCTCAGATAAAATTCCATCATTTCCTGCAGATGATGAAAAAATTGGCATTAAGTACACATTCTAACAAATTTACTAATTAGTAAACCTTAAAAGGTTGTGTTATCCAGCAGCCAACAAGAATATCATGCAAGATAACACAAGTTTCTCCGATTAAAATAACTGTTAGCCACAACTTTAAACTGAAGGGTGTAAATTCCCTTATTCCACACTATATCCTTTCTTCCCTTTTCTCCAGTTGAAACTGTTTTTATGTAATCCCTTGAGTAGGGCCACTTTTTGTAATTTCATACCATCAAAAAATTTGTTTCTAAAAATGTAAAAAATAACTTTAATAGTAGACCCACCAGAAATCATATCTTCACAGCGGAAGTCAATTGACCTATACAAACTGAGCCTTGGGCTAGAGAGGAAGAAACAAATGAACTCATAGTCCAACTCTTTCAAGTTAATTTCCTCACTAGAATCAACAGAAGTGTCAACTGAATAGTCAGTGACGTGAGAGCTGCTTGCTGCACTAGAACCACATTCTTGTCTGAAAGTGTCATATGGAACTTGAAATGCAGATGGAGGCGAACCACTGGCCTGCAATGATGTACCATGTTAATACATCACTAACTTTTTAATAGGCAATAAAATTTCATTCAAGAGAAGTATTGATAGGATAGAAGTTAGAACAACAGTTCTAGAAACAAGAAAGTAAAAGTATAGTGAAATATGCACGTTACTACTTGAGACCCAGTCCATTTCATCTAGACATTTTCCTGTAGAGTTCTTCATCTGTATTGACTTATTCTTTGTAAGTAGGAATCCAAGGAAGTGAATCATGACTCATTGGAAATCAATCATCTCTTTTGCCTTTGTCCTCTTGCTTTATAGTTTAAACCTCTGGTGAAGGCTGTGAAAAACTTTTCAGTTTGCTACTATGTCATCCTATCCTATGGTTAACGTAATATGGAGGAGATTGTCTTACACCCACCTCTAGGGGAAGAGGAAGCTTATTGCTGGTTTCTTTACTAGATTAAGGGATATTTGGTTGAAAAGAAATAGGAGAGACCTTTTGGGTGCTGAGAGGTCTAGGGATGAAGTTTGGAATTTGGCCCACTTTCATGCATCAAGATGGGTCCAATCTTGTTTTTAACTACCAAAAACTAGGGCTCCCTCTTGAACTTGTAATTTGTCCTTTCAGTTTTAGTCGTCCCTTTCTTTGTTATTTTCTTGGATGCTCTTGTTTTCTATTATTACATTCTTCTAAATATACTATCCTATCAAAAAAGAAAAAAAAAAGTCATAAATATGGATTATCTTTGAACTACTTGGTCACAGATAGACTCGCAGAAGCCCAAAATGATACTAGGAATGATGATCTGAGTCACCTATAAACTAAAGGTTTTGTTTCATTTTCAATAATGATCTAAGTCACACTTCAAGCACTTCATCATTCATCAATTATCTTTTTGAGGATCCTTTCGTTTCTATCCCTTCAAATACTCCACAGGCTTTCCACAACAATACAAATGAAAGAATTACTCCCCCATGCATGCATGTTCTTCCCTTCTCTCTCTCTCTTTTTTTTTTATCCGAAACCAAATTTCATTAATAGAACGAAATACACAAAATCGGGAACGTTATATTATCCAACTAACTGTAATAGAAATCGCAGGCGAGCATTGGAAGCTTCTGTAAGCGGTTTCAAATAAGTCTTTTTTTTTCTTTTTTTTTTTGCTTTTAATAATTGAATTAAATAAAAAAGGTATATTTTTCTTTAGAGCCAAACAAAAAAACATACACAAAATTGCCAAAGCCCAAAGAATGCAACTCTGAATGGTATTATAAATTACAACACAAGTATCCAAACCATATCTTGTCATTAGCACAACACGAATTAAACAAGAAAGTAAATCTATTAAACCAAGTCTATTTCATCAAGCAGACATGAAATTGCTAGAACGTATGGACCTTTATGATTCATGCACAGAACCAAGACGAAGAAGAACATGCAAGCACAAGTCATGTAAATAAGAATAAGCATGTAGGAAGAGGGAGTCAAATACCCAAGCAAGAATAAGAAGTAACCTTGATTATCTCATAGCTACGCTGCAATCGGTACCAATCGTTAGTAGCTAAATGCTGGGCCCTAGGGTCACCAGCATTGACAACCAATTGCACAGCTGCATCCCAGTCTTCATCTCTCTGCAAGTCTGCTAACTCAGAGTATACTTCGGCAGCAATGTCTGGAGAGGCCTTTGGAACATTGGGTTTGCCATAGATGAACCTTCATTCAATACTCACACCCATAATAAAAGTATTTATTTAATGTTTTTCATAGGATCTACTTAGTAGCTAAAAGTTGAGCAACCTATTCTGCTGAATAGCCCAACCATCATTAAGCTCATATGACATGTGGGAGGAGATAGTATTATACTTTCTCATCATTGTCAATAATATTTTTTTCTGTTCATGTAGTCAAAGCCATTCTTATCATATGCTCTATCATCTTTTCACAGACTGGGGGGTCCATATACTAATAACATTAAGTCAGCATTACAGCCAAGAAAAAGACACAAGCACTATTAACATAACATCAGCAGTCATACCTTCATTCATTAGATAATGATAATGACATGACCCTTTTACGCTGATTTTATTTTAAATAATAATAACCAACAGAAAGAAAAAGTTCTTAGACAAATTGTCCGAAGGGAAGGCCGTTATGGTACACACCATCTTAAATACAATCCTGTCCCACCAGAAACTATTGGAACACGGCCATTATCAAGGATACATCTTGTCGCTTGCCTTGCATCCTCAAAAAATTGGCCAACAGAATATTCTGGACAATTTTAACAATGAGTTCAAATATTCTTGCACACAAGAAAAATCTACTATAGCATTGAATGTCTAAATGAGATGTCATTACAAAGAGAACATTGCAAAATCAGTTTTAGTTGAATGCACAGATCCAATGGAAAGCGTACCTTCAGATGGACGTAGTATGTCAAGCAGATGATGTGGAACCTCCTAAAATAGAGAAAGAATGAGTTATTCTTCTGGATCAAATGAACATGTTACAATCAACTCAACTACAGAACGACAATAATTAAAACAGTCACTTAATAATATTAATACATACAATCTAACTCAGCCATAAAATGCAATTTTATCTTTAAAACCAAAAATGTAAAGCATACTTCAGGAGATTAAAGATATGTGAAATAAATCAATTCCATAATCAAGAGATTCATTTATGTATATCAGAATCACGTGGATAAAGGGACATTTGTTTGTATCTGCATGCATGGATGAACGAATCGATTCCATACAACGAACTCCAGCATCAAGACTGTATGGTAAATTATTCTCAACACTTTCATGTTGGTCCAATTACTGAGTGTAAGGGAGAGATGGTTAAATGTAATACCAACTTGAAATTAAAACTTGAAGGACCCAAATCCAGTTACAGTTTTACGTTTACATTTTATTATTCAAAAACATTCTTTTTTTAGTACAATAAACGTAGGGGTGGGAATTTGAATCTCCAACCTCAAGGGAAGGAGTAGATGTCTTTACCATCATGTTGGCTTGATTGTTCAAAATTGGTTTAATGTAATTTCTATTTTTATGTCACATCCTTTCTTTTCTCTTATTGTCAGCTTCTCAATCTAGGATCCCAAAACATCTTTGTTCCTCAAGCTTCAATCACAAATTAACAGCGAAAATTTAGAACAGGTAGGATATCTCCATCAGTCACCTTTCTATCCCTTGCAGAAGGCTTCGCGGATCCAATATCAAGACCCTTATATACCTGCAATTGGCCAGATTGAATGATATTAGCATTTAAGAAGCTGGTTCATTACAATTATAGAGAGAACCATTCGAATTCCAACTGAAATTTCGAAACCATGTCAGCAGTAACCACCCCAGGTGCGGATACACAATACACTAGCATAGGAAAATTGCCTAAAACTAAAAGAACAAAACTTGATTTCTCGAAGTTTGGAACTCCCATGCATTGATGTTTCGTTTTATTTATTTACATCCAAGTTCCTCATATCATCTTTCCTGTACCAAGTCATATTTCCAGCCTCCAATCCCATCAATTTGTTCCGGAAACCAAAGCTTGACCTGATTAAATTTGTTTGAGCTAAAGCTATTAATTCCACTTCAAAAATGAAAAACCCACAACCAACCATACTCCGAAATCGACAGCTCCTGTTTGGTTTTCATTTTCCTCCCATTTTCTCAGCAACAAATAAAGACAGACATTGTCAATTGACCTGGACAGAGTCGGCGCTGATGATTTCACCATTGAGACGCTTAGCGAGCTCCATAGCAAGCCTGCTCTTCCCAGCACCAGTCGGGCCAGATATCACAATCACCTTCTCCTTCCTTTCCTTTCCCGCGGTGGCTGCGGCAGAGCATAAGGTCGCCAAAAGTCGCCGGCGGCGAGTTCTCCGGTACGAAACTGCTCGGAGGAGCGGCCTCTCCGTCGTGTAGGGAAATCGCAAACAACAAGTATGCAGGTTACGGACTCCATTGTTCAACATTCTCGAAATTCGAAGAGCAGCTTTCACTTCCAGTGGGTCTCTGCGGCGAAGATATATATTTATTATATGCTCATCATCCAAAAATCTCTTTTCATACCAAACAAATTTAATTTCATCTTTCAGATATTTTCTATTGGATAATTTAAGAGCTTATTTTCTTTTTATTATTATTTTTGGGATCAGGGTAAAATACATTATGTTTAAATAGTAATTTGTCGCTGCATTTCCTTAGTTTTTTATTTCAAAACGTCTATTTTATTCCCATATTTTCAATTTTTATTTATTCTAGTGCATGTACTTTTAAAACGGTTATACAATAAATATTTTTAAAATAAACTTATAACTTCATTTTAATAAATTTAGTGAATGAAATATCGTATTAAAATTTTGATCGAAATTAATGAGATAAAAATAAAAATAAAGTATCTCAAAACAAATATGAAAATAAAGAGATAAAATGGTCACTTTTTTACATTTTGATAAGTACAAATATTCAAATAAATAAACGTTAATATAGAAGTCAAAATAATAAGAGATAAAAAGTGACTAAAATCCAAAGTTTAAGCATCAAGAATACATTAATTAATATAATTATATTTTGTTGTTTAAATCTTAAAATAAACTATTTTAGTTTATGATTTTATATAAAACAATATTGTAATCTTTTTCGTTAATTCTTTATCATATTAACTCCATAATACCTACTTAGTATAAGAATGATATTAACATATCTATATTGTTTTCATTGAATATATATTTTAGTCTAGAATGCTTTTGTATTTTTTTTCATGTAGTTCTAATAATTTGAAAATTTTCATTTTGACCTATGTTTTACTAGCCACTATTTTTTTTAATTAGTAGGAGAGAGAAATATAATAAATAAATATATGTATGTGTATATATATATTTAAAATGGATGCTGGTCAATACCAAAGTATTGTTATTTTAATTATATCGTTATTAAAATTGATGGATAATAAATTTATGTAACAAATTTTTTTTTAGAGTATTCAAATCACCTAACAGAGAAATTTCCAAATTTCTAAGTTAAACAGAGATTGTGACTTTCCTTGGAATGAATATGATAATTAATTTGGAAAAGGAAAGAAGCTTAGAAGTACCGAACTTAAAAAGTCACCAAACTGATCTCCGGTTTGAGGAACTTGACATTTCAGCTGCCAAGGAACCCAACATCAGAACCTGAAAATATAGAGGGAAAAAGGAAAAAAACTGACCTTTCAATCTATGAATGGCATTTTCATAGGAACAATACGCATGAACTTAGAAAAAATATCTCTTCTTTTCCGTTTCGTTCTATTTTTTGGGTAAATCTTTTAAAACAAGCGGTGAGAACCTTCCTACCTTTACGATAAAAGAAAAAAATATATTTCTCTATATTTTTTATTTCTACTCATCAAAATTTAATAGTGGTTAATAAAAGAGGAACGTTATCGATAAACGTCTCATAGTTTAGGAGATGGAAGAGTCAATTTGAGCCTGAGAACAAAGCATAGCTTTGCAATGCACATGAAACTGCCACCAACATTTCCACCAACTGGTGGTTGCACAAAAGAGAAAAAAGAAGATACTTAAAACTCAAGACATAATCAGCCATTCAAGGACCTTCCCCAGATAAACACTGTCAAACAATAGTAAAACAAAAACATATCAGATCATCATCAGTCACACAAACCTGAAAATGTTGAAGTTGAAGCAACTCTCTATAGATCGGCCGACGATTCATTCTGTCTTCCCGGTGGCTCTGGCTGCGCTTCTCGTCGTAGGACTCGCACGATTAGTCTTGGACGATCTCAAGAGTCATGGAAGCTTTGTTTTCAAGATGTATGGCCGACCGAGAAGCGAAAAGCATCGACTACCGGTCGTCGTCGCTTCGGAAGATCTCGTAGATGAAGATTGCAACTTGTTTGAAGGGAGATGGGTGTGGGATAATGGATCATATCCTCTTTATGAAGAAGAGACATGTCCATTTTTGGTCAAGCAAGTTACTTGCCAGAAGAATGGAAGGCCTGATTCTTTTTACAAGAAATGGAGATGGCAGCCTAATTCTTGCAATTTGCCAAGGTATGCAAATTTGTTTCCTTATTCGACTTCTAGGCATAATAAACTAAACATCAACATTGTCGACTTGAACATAGCTTAATTAACAGGTCGAAGCAGGCCTTATTCGTTTAGTAAAAATGCATTCACCATCGAAAACCCGAACATAAAAGACAATTCAACAAAGACATATAATAAAGTTTTTATGTCATTTGGGTTCTCATAATTAACATCAAATAATGAGATTAAAAACCATATTTATGATTTCAGGTTTGATCCATTGAAGCTGTTGGATATTCTGAGGGACAAAAGAATAATGTTTGTTGGGGATTCAATACAGAGAGGACAGTTTGAGTCAATGGTCTGTTTAGTTCAATCCGCCATTCCCAAAGGAAAGAAATCCCTTCGAAGAGTTCCTCCCAGGAAGATCTTTAAAGTTGAGGTATTCTAGGATCTGTTTGGTAACCTTCTTTATTTTTTTTCCTCGTTTCTCGTTTTCTCTTCTTGTGAATTTTGAAAGCTAACTTCTTAGTATTTCTTAGGATTACAATGTATCAATTGAGTACTACTGGGCACCATTTATGGTCGAGTCCATCTCTGATCATGCTACAAACCATACTGTATTAAAAAGAATGGTGAAGCTTGACTCCATAGCCAACCATGGCAACCACTGGAAAGGGGTTGATTTTTTGGTGTTTGAGAGCTATGTCTGGTGGAGATACAAGCCTCTGATCAATGCCACGTAAGTCGGTTTTTTTTTCTCTCTCCTTTTTAACATCCCCCGTCTCAGTTAGGGGTACCAAAAATATTATAATTTTGTTTCAACCTTAAAGTATATCCGTAGAGCATGAGATTATATACAGGGCTGTACATTTTCAAATATTCATAACAGGGGTATTCTATTGTATGTTACAATTTTGCAAATAGTAACCATATTATACCAAAACGAATATTTTGAAAATAATTGAACTAATCTAGTTTGGATCATTATAAACAAGATATGTTATTGATGGTGTGGTTATTATTCCTTCTTAAGGTATGGATCTGCAGAAGATGTAAGAGAGTATAATGTTAGCACTGCATACAGATTGGCCATGGAAACTTGGGCAAATTGGATAGAATCCAATATCAACCCTCATTCTCAAAGGGTCTTCTTCATGACTTTGTCTCCAACACATTTGTGGTGAGTTTTATTCTAATTAATTGCATTAGTCTTGTTTCTTCTCATTTCTATTACCCAAATGATGACATACGAAGAATAAGTCATAGCGTTGTTGGGTTTTTAGGTCTCGTTTGATAAAAATTTTGTTTTCTGAAATTAAGTTGGGGACACTACTTTTCCCGGTGAGTTCTTTTTGTTTTGTTTTCTAGATTTAAGAATGGTAGTTTTTAAAATGTTTTTTTTTCTTTTTGAAATTTGGCTAATAATAGTTTTAAGAAAGGTAAAAGAATACAAAAAGAAGATGAAGACGTGAGGAAGCCAGTATAGTTTTCTAAAAACGAAATCATTATCAAACGAGTCTTTATGTAGAGACTATGGCATTGAATCTTATTGGGTAGGATGCGACAATAATTCAAAGTAAATACTCAGCCAGAGATATTTCAAGAATTGAAAATATAAAAATGACAAATAGATTTTTATTGCATGTTTCGTAACATTCTCGTTTCTTGTTTCTTTGTTTCAACTTTTATTAAACATTTAACAACTATTTAGGTTTCTTGTTTCTCATTTTCTTATAAACATTCTCAAAATTGTATATAAAAATTTTGAAAACAACCAAAATAAATTTCTTATTTCTTGTTCTTGTTTCTTTATTCCAAAATAGAAATAAAAGTATTGTTTAATTATTCTTGAATCTATGGGCGTTGAGCCATAAAATTCTATTTCCTTCATTTAAAAAGAAGGAAACAGAAACAAGAAACGAGAACGTTACCTCACGAGTCTTTTAACATCTCCAAATTTAAAGCAATTCCCCCAAAATCTCATCCATTCAAGCACAATAAGAAAAGAAAGCTAACTTATCTGTTGTAGGAGCTGGGAGTGGAAGCCCGGAAGTGATGAGAACTGCTTCAATGAGTCCCACCCAATTGACCATCCACACTGGGGCACTGGTTCAAGCACTGAGATTATGAACATGGTACATGATGTTGTACAACACCTCAAGAATATAAATGTAACTTTACTAAACATTACGCAGCTATCGGAGTTTCGAAAGGATGCTCATACGTCAATTTACGGGGAGCGTCGAGGCAAGCTTTTGACCAAGGAACAGAGATCTGATCCCAAAAACTTTGCAGATTGCATCCACTGGTGTCTACCGGGAGTTCCTGATACATGGAATGAAATTTTGTACACTTACTTGTTAAGAACCCATCGAAACCTCTCCTAGATTTCGATCCTGACATTAAATGGCGAGGAAATATTCAATAAAGTTTCCATCCACAGTTCCTTGAGGCAAAAGAGAGGAATAGAAGAGGTAATTTTGATGAAAAGTGTAAGTATAGATTACAACAATAGCTAAAGGACAGTTAATAGTATACTGATTTTGCATAATGCCTACAATTGATTGGTACTCAGAATAAAATCAAGAGAATGTTAAATTATCAATCAACTAAAAAGTCTAAGCTATACTTAACACTCTGCCTCTGCCTCACATGTTGTGAGCTTGAAAATTTTGCACAAAACTCAATAAATAGTAGTGATTACTATTAAATGATGAGGAAAATGACGTTACATAGTTCGAATACAAAACTTCCTACTTAGCTGATGCTAAATCACCCATCAACCCAAAACTTAAGTTATATTAAGTTATATCTTAACAAATAGTACTAAACCAATCCCAACAATTTTGTTGTAAAATATCAATTCATAAAAACTAGTTTTCTTGTTTTATTTTAGAGAAGCTCCCATTCAGAGTCACCTAATTGAATGGTTTGAAATTTCCTCAATAGCATTGTAGTGAAGCAGGCAAACTTCTTCCTTGGAAGCACTTTCTTGCACTGATTCTATTTAAAATAGCCTCTGTTTGGAACATAAAGCATCCCAGATCAGAGATAAAAAACGCAGCAAATTCATATACGAACCTTAGTTACATTTTCTTATATGAAAGAGATCTTCAACCTTTCTACTTCGATCCGATCACATTGACGGGAAATTTTGGAACCTCGCTTTTGAAAAAGATGTAAAGACATAATAGAATTGGATATCGTCTCGTTCTTTTAACAACACAGAGACAAATCAAACAAGGGAAATCTATATTAATCGTGAAGAAAATATAGAAACACTTCTTTTTGGCTAATAACTAACGTGCCTACGAAAAGATAGGACACGTAACAAAAACTTATGATAGACATCAAGACAAGTTGAGGATACCACGTTGAAAAGATAAGGAAGAGACAATTCCACTCGTTATAAATTTATTTTGAAATAGAAATCTGTACATCACACAGCGGGACGAATTCCACTCGTTATAAATTTATTTTGAGATAGAACCCACAAATATCGTGTCACGAATTGGATGTGTGGTGAGCATATCTAAAAGTCAAGAATCTGGAGGCGCTAGGTATGCTAGAAGGGTTAAGAAATTTGGAAAAAAAATCGGAGAAACATCACACTTACATTGAAACGGACTCCATGGAAGTTGCCGGCCTGATGAATCGCGAAAGTTTGTACCTAACGGAGATTTAATCCACACCTTCGTGAACAATCATGGAGAAATTTCGACGGGGAAGAAGAAGATTGGGAGAGATGAGAACAAATCAGCCCATGGATTAGCAAGAAGAGCCAAGAGGTGCCATGATATTTAGACATTTCCATACATATTTTTATGTATCTAACGTAAATAAAAATTTTAATTATATTACAAAAAATATCTACGAATACCTTTAATATATACATAATACTAATATAAATATTAAGCATTTTTAATTTATTTAAAAATAGAAAAACATTTATCCATTAATTTAAGTATTTTTTACCATCATTAATTTCTCTAGTTTTATATAAATGTCTATTTACTATCGACATTTTATTGATATTTATATGAAATTTAAATCTCGACAACTCCGACGATATCAACAGTTTGAAACCTTAGTTGTGACGATGAAGAAACAGATGGTTTGAAATGGTACATTTCTAAATTACCTTTGTGTTTCTAATTACCTTTGTGTGAACCTTTGTATGGTCACTAGAAGGCACGCGACCGCAACTTTTCATTTAGTCAATGAAGTTACATTTTCTTGTTAAAATAAAAAAAAGTTATCAAACACATTGAATTAACATTATTTGAAAAAAACGAATGACTCATATACAAATAGGAGAAAAATAAGAAACTTAGTAAATGAAAAATATCATCAGAAAAACATATATCAAGTTGTAGTTTTTTTTTCCGCCTCAATTCTTCTTCTAATAATTAAGAATCCATAATTAACTTCTCCAGTACTCAAAAAAAAAAAATTAATAATGAAAATAACTTCTTCAAGATGTCTTACATTCTTTAAAACCGTCCTACGACTTTGAATATCAAATTAAGAAACGTATCTTTTTTAATGTGAAAATCAATGAAACATATGAAAGCATAATTGAAAAAGCTTATATTATGAGTTTGACCCGCCCTCAAACATTTACGGTTGTGCCTATCAACAATCTAATCTGAATCAACTTTGATATTTAAACTAATCTCACCATATTAACGTGTTTAACTTTTCATCTTAAAAGAAAAACGAAAGCTAATTAGCAACACAACAAAGATATTTACCTACTTAACAAACTGGTTATAGACTTCTACTACATTCTCAATCAAGCCACATGTGCCTTAAAACTCTATACCAAAATATAAAAACCAAACCACCTCAATTTCTTGTGAAGTATAACATTTCAAAGTACAAGATGAAGTGACGACGACTCAACGTTTTGAATCCTTGCATATCTTTGATGAGAGAATGGATTTGTCAAATTTCTGCGGCAGTGTTGTTATGTGAACTCTTCTGGACTGATTTTAGATCCTCCAAAGCGGGTGTCATTGGGGTGATTGAGGTCCATGGTCATCTCATTTCACAGTCCACCAAAATAATGCAACAAAAAGGAAGGCCAAATATTATGTGTGAGAGAGAATCTAATATAAACATTCAACCAGTGAATTTGGGATAAAGATTTAGAACAACAAAATTGCTAATCTCACGAGGTTTAAATATTAGAATAGCACTAATTTCTAATATCTATCTCACACAAATTCAGCACTTATACAAAATTCTAAACCTCTGAACAAGATACGAGGTTTGTATAAACTCACGCTCTTTAAAGTCATTATTGACGCAACCCAACGCAATCCAGAACAAACTACACAAAAATTAGACTTTCCAAACCTATGAACCAAACACGTCTTTTTAACACCTGAAAATGATTCTCCTTCCACCATTTTATATTCCTAATTGATTGATTTGCATCGTTAATTTGTTTCAAATCATCATCTCTCCAAAACACACCCACAAAATGAAGGCAACAACAGCTCAAGGGGAGGGGAAAGCACCAAATTATGCTTGCATTTGTATTTATGTAATAAGCAGATGTCTACGCTTATATTACTATCCTTAACACATGAAAAGTGAGAAACAAACTCTTATCCACGTCCATAACACGCCCACATCAACCAAGCCTATGTCGTAGGTCAAAAAACTATAAAACAAATAATTAAACAAGCAATTGGTTGTACCAAACAGTTAAAACTCAAACTATCATTATGCACACATGTATTTGGTCTCCAAGCATCCAGCTCAATTGTGCACTTGAGATAAGATAAGATACAAACAGGGCTTCAAGTAACATTCAAATCCAAGTCTGACAAGATTTGTGGCCCCAACAATTTTCTTCAAAACAGATACACGCAGCAGAGCAGCAATAGAAGTGGATCCACACAGCATGGACATACAAAAACACTATCAAGTTCAGCCAACAGACTCACCATGGACTTTTTTCTACTTTCATCCACCATTCACAATCAATGATCGAAGAGCATAGCAATAGAAGGAAATCAATTCAAAGGTATGCCAATAATAATGGAAGAGGAGAAGTAGAAACCACTTAGATAACAAAAACTGCAAAGGATTAGAAGTTCCCAGCAGATGCGCAACAACCAAGAAAGCATATAAGGTTCTTCTAGCAGGTTGAAATTCTCAAATCAAGATTCCTGAGCCAAGTAACTACCAAAATTGAAAATATTAGAACATCAAATGCTAATCAATAAGTGCTTACGGAAAACAATACAATCAGTAGATGACAAAGATGGAAGACATGATTGTCCACATATTTTGAAAGCAACAGAAAGCAAACAAACTACAAAAACTAGCACAAAGTACAAAAGCTCAATACTAAATTTACTACTAGTAGAAAAGTGAAATATCACAAATAAGTCATTGGGTAGAGTACAAAATTATCTAACTTTCTAACTGTCTCTTTCACTACCAGGTATTATCAATGAACAACTCAAAGGTGCAGTTAAACAGGAGAGGCCACAAAGTAAAGCTAATGCATTCATCAAACCAGAGTTACAGTCTGCATTCAACGCAATCACCAGAGCACATAAAGCATCTGCGCGCAACAAGCATCATAACCTGAATCAGAAACCCATTTAACTAAATTCATAACTACACTCAATCATACAAAGAAAAGATCATACTAAACGAAAGAAAGCAATTCAAACATAATGTTATAACAATCATCTACCCTTTCTTAAAAGCCACTAATAAGAACAAATGGAATTCAAAATTTAAAATACAAATTCAACCGGAACTGACGTTGTAAAGCATGATATCATTGACATTGTAAAAGTGTAACAGCGATTCAGCACCCATATTTACAAATGAAATGCCCAAAAAAAAAAAACAACACCAGCTCATTCAAACACATGATCTCAATCTTAGATGACTACAATTTAGAACACCACAAATGGCAAACCAAGATATTTCCTCCACCAAACATAGAGGTACACAATAAAACCAAGTCATAGACTAAGAGTCTAAGAGAATAGGTCTGATGGGTAAGGACTTGACAATATTCCAAAAGGACTCGATTTTGATTACTGCAATTAGGGAAACAGTCAACTTTAACGGTGAATAAATATATTCAACAACTAGCTTCTCCAAGAAGGCAAGAACATGAAACCAACATTCTCAAAATATACAACTTTTCTAAGCCACATATTATGAGCTAAGGCAAGGGATAAAGCGCAGTACAAATGGCAGTGCTCAGAATGTGAAACAAGTCATGTATGAGAGAAAAAAAATATATAAGAGTAAAAGATGAGAGTGTCTCTTCATTCCTCAATTCCAAACGGTAGGTCTAAAAGAAAAAAAGATGGGGGTGGGCAAGGACAGGAAAAAGTAGGAGAGCAAAGGCTTCATTCCAATTAGAGAGTAAATGAACAAAGAAAACTTCACCCCTCAAATTTCATATCCAACATGGTTAAATGACTTAAAACATATGTAATAATAATAATGATAATAATAATAATAAATTTCAAAAAATTATTAAAACACCAACTCGCACTAACATTCAGTTGGGTTCACAATTTGAGATGATTAAAATTAGGTGCTTATTAAAACATACACTCCATAAACTTGTTAATGTTAATAAAGTAAAATGCTCTAGGAAACCACAAAGGTTAACATCTATGAAGTTTTGAATACGGAAAGTAGAGAAAATAATCAACTTAGCAGTGAATAAATACATTAGACAACTAATTCTTCTAAGAATATGAAACCGACATTCCCAAAAATCCAACTTTCCTAAAAAATGTAATATATGGGCTAATAAAGGGATAATTTGCAGGACAGGTATAATAACTATCAATAAAGCAGAAGAATATAGAAGAGAGAAGAAGGTGAGAACGTCGCCTTTTTCCATAAATAAATGGTCAGACAACAAAAGAAAAGAATGGGATATGAAATAACAAGCAAAATAGAAAAGTGAAGATTTCACCACCTTTAGAAAGTAGATGCATAGAAAAAAAATATGTACCCATTCTCAAATTACATATTCTACATCGTTCTAATACAAATTAACTTAAAACATGTGATAAATAAAAAACCAGCTCACAAGCAGACTAAAAATTGGATTTATGTCTAAGATTTCTCATTATTTAGTTTATTTTGAGAAAACCCATTAGTATTTGAACCTTATAACTCAGGTCGGGTAACTCTCAATCAAAGGGGAGAAAACCCCCAAGCTCAAGCATTTCATTTATTGTGTGGTATCTAACACCCCCTGTAACGTATCAAATCTAATTCAATTCCCCATCGTGATCTAGTTAGTTATTGGGACAACAAAAAAAGTTTGTTATTGTTCTGCAATACTTTATCCTTCCCTTGAATCATTAGGGTTTGACATTACTTCAGTGATCTTTAACGTTTCAGTTTCTATATTTTTGAGAAACATATAAAAAGATTTATACAAAGAAGACCATGAAACAACCTAGGAGTGGGGGGCGAGGAGCCTCCCCCACCACCCCCCAAAGGCCAAAACCATAGAGCGACCAACCAAAGGAGAGCCTTTCAGTCTGAAATGATCACTAGAAGGCTACAATTATGTTAGACGCCACCACAAAGCAGTGTGCTAGATGAAAATGACAACATACAATTTTTTGTGCTGCTTCCATGATACCTTTTTTCTTAACCCAGTTTGACATCTAAATTTCACTCCATTGGGATCACTGCTCGAGATAATTTAAAACACATCCTCAATAAACCAAAAACGAAGCATCTATGGGCCACCATACTATGGAGTTCAAGTTAAGAGAAGCATAAATATCTTAATAGAAGTCAATCAAGTTACAGCTGAAAATTTCATCCATTAAGAAGATTGCCAAATGCAAAGAAACAGAAGACAAGTACGTAGACGTGTGTGCGATCAGCAGAAGATGCCCAATGAAGCAGTAGAACGTGTTAGAAATGTAGGAAATGTAACGGCTAAACTTCAAATTTTTTGACAATTGCATCACACTCACATCTATGTTTCAAGCTACAAACACATAATCCATGAATAAGTTAAATTCTTTACAGTGTAAATTGAATTCAACAAGAAAAATAACCACACAAAGATAAATAAGTACACAAATATTGGGAGTGAGGTTTAAAAGGCACAACCAACGAAAAAAAAAAACAAAAAATCAAAAGTGGAAATGATTTATTAAAATAATTTCATACTGTTTCAAACGCAATAGTCACCCTGACAACAAGCCGGACCCAGAAAATATTGGAGCAAATTTTACAAGCTAAATAATAAACAAAACTAAATATAAACAAAGCAGAAAACACAGATTTGCAGGCAACATGCATCTATGGGAACCTCGTATGCTGAAAGCGGTAATACTAAAATTAGTAACGAAAAAACACCAGCAAGCAGAGGGGGAAAGGATCGCGGCGAAGTATTTTTCAAACAAACTTGAAGAATAATAAGATCAGGCGACGTGGTACCATTAAACAATCTAAAGTCATACTGCATGCAATAATTGACAGCATGAATTGAAAATGAGTATACCTCAGTAATAAGGTGGCACATTGGGATACATTCCTCCAGGTGGAACACGTGGTGCTGGTGATGTTCCTGCCTGTTGATGGAGCTGATTTGGGTGCCCAGATGATGACGACATGCTATAATGCCCACCATCCGGATAACCACCAGAAGGCATTCCAACCGAACTCTGCGGCAACCTGTACAGAGATGAAGCACCCCCAACTCCACCCAATCCACCACCAGAACCACCCAAACCACCACCAACACTTCCCATGCCACCATAAACTGAGGACCCTGGTCCGCCATACCCACCACCATATGGACCGCCGCCGTATCCCCCGGAGCTTCCCAACGAAGATGGAGCCTGACCACCGACCGAAGATAGTCCTGGTCCCATTGACGAGTTGATCGGATGATGACCCAGTGGCTGTCCCCCTTGAATTCCGCTCGAAAAGCCTCCACCATAGGATCCCATGCCTCCAGGCCCACCATATTGTCCGCCTGAACCGGGCATTGCCGACGGAGGAGCCATACCCATACCGTCTCCATGCACGTTCCCTTGACCAGCCACCGGCGCTTGAATTCCATCCTGCCCACCACCAGGTTTCCCTTTCTTCCCATCGTTAGCGAATTTACAACTCAACTGCCTTCCATCAATTGTCTTGATTGGATCCACCAGAGCTGCTTGGGCCCCCTCTGGTTTCTTGTATACAAACAAAGCGTAGCCTCTGCATTTTCCCGTCTGCTTATCGAACCCTAGCGGTCCCTCCTCAATTTCTCCATACAGCGAAAAGTGCGCCAACAGTTTATCAGCCGGCATATCCACCGGAACATTCGCCACATAAATTTTCCTCAACGACAAGTCCGCAGCGTTCGAATTCTGCCCGGAAATTCCCACCGCAGCCAGTTGCGTCACCGTAACGCGGCCATCAATCGTCTTACTCGGCTCTTTCAAAGCGAGGATAGCACCATCCACGTGCTTAAAGGTCACAAAGCCATAACCTTTCGATTTCCCGGTTGCCTTGTCAATAATAACAACCGCTTCTTCAAGCTCACCAAACGCGGAAAAGAGCGAACGCAACCCTTCAGTACTCGTGTCGCAACTAAGGCCACGAATAAACAGCTTCCGCTGTGACACATCCCGGTCTGCAATAGATCGCACCGCATCAAGAACATCCATGTGACGCGAAACTGCATCCTGGAGAATATCAATAAGCTGGTCCGGAGTGAAACGATCGATAATCTTGCGAGCGTCTTCGGGGGTAATTCGTGAATTGAAAGAATTGTCGGAGTCGACGCCATTTTCGTCCATCCTCCGCTTCTTGGTGAGGTCCATAGCGGAGAAGAAGAAGAAGAAGGAGGTCCCCGGAAGTGCAGAGTAGGAGTAGAAGAAGAATGTGAAGCTAAACCCTAATCCGAGTCTGGGAACGATGACCGTGACGAAGAGGGTGTGTTGCGAATGGCGGGCGGTTGATTTCTATAAGGGTTCTTTTGGGCTGGGCCGTTTCTGAATTGCGGTGTGTCAGACCTCTTTCTGGGCCTATTGGGCTTTATAACAGAGCCCATTCGGCCCGTATGCTGTGTGTTTCACTAAAAAATGTTGGTAAATTTATGGTAAATGATATTGTCCTTGATTTAGTGTTTTCTCAATTATGTCCACACTCTAGTGAATGTTAAAAATATTAAAGTTGATTAATGATAACTTACTTCACGTAATTTTCAATGAGTTTTAAAAAATTATAAATTCAATTAAATCACTCCGAAAAATGAGGTTTATAGTGCCCACATCCAATTTATAAGTTTAGTAAAATTTTCGACTTTTGATGGACTAATTTATTATCTAAATTTCCATTAGATATCATGTCATATCAATTAATCATCGATCAATTTAAGTATATTTTAAAAGAAAGTTAAAATGTAATACACTAAAATAAAGCGTTTTAACATCAAGGACTTAATTAAAAAAAAACATATATTAAGGACAAAAATATTTGTTTATCCATGATATTTCAAAACACGGATGAATTACAAGTTTAGTCTTGAATGAACCACTACGAAAAAGGATTTGAGTCTGTCCATGGCAAATGATTCAATCTAACATTGTTTGCGGTAAACTATATTGTTTTTAAATATTGATGAGCGATTGGTCTAACAAGCATTATTTTGATTCGACATACTTGACATTAAGGAATAAGTACAAGTGTACATTCCATCTAATATGTCGAGATTTTTACTCACATTTTCATATGTTATTAATCTGTCAATCAAAGATGATAAATATAAGCATAGCTAAATGACATTTCTTGTTCATTCCAAATTCCAAATTCCAAATAAAATATTCAAATATTCATAAGCACTGTGTGACAGTAAACATATATCCAGAGGGAAAAAAACATTTTGATTGGACAAGAGAGTGACTTCCATTTGATTTCAATCTAATTCCAAATTCCAATCCCAAAATTACAATGGATTTATTCAAATTAGAGCGCCCAGCCGAGCGGTTCACGAGTGAAATTATGTTCGAAATTGGATTTTGCGGGCACTCTGCTGTTGGGTCATCCGGATTTTCTCCTGCAAACTCATTTCGGGCGATTCGCTCTCTGTCGCCGGTCTGTTCATCGATCTCTACCTCACCGATTTGTCATTCACTCGAATTCCACACAGTATTCACATGTAAATTCTTCTCTGTCGCCTACATTTATGGAATTTTCCCGATAATTTGTGTTCGTTCTTTGATTTCCCCACTCTGTCTCTAAGTTTCAGTTAGAATTCTGCCCCATTAACATCTCTGTTTTAGATTTCATGGCAGCGGCCTTGAAAAGTCGTGGCACACTTCTTTATGTTTCTTTTTATTTTCTTAGGCGTAATTTTCCTTGAGTTGTTTAAAACTATTTTTCATGCATTCGTCAAGATTTGGAAGGCTGAGTGAAGTTGAAGCGCAATGTGACTCGATTTGCTATCTTGCATTAACGAAATCTTATCTTATTATCTTCTTCGTTCCTACCAGTGTGGTTTAACCATTTTGATAATTTGGAGTGTTCACTTTGAAGATTTTATTATTTGCTCAATATTCAGAGGATGTTTCTGCATTAGTGAAAAGTAATCGAAATTCAACGTGAAGAGTGATTTGCAAATGTAGTGAATGTTTTTCCACATGGGTCGAAAAACATGAACTCAAGTTAGGTATTAAGCTATTACTTTAGTTGAAAAGTCGAAATGAAGTTACGATTAGTTTCGTTTTGGAATTCAATTGATAATGTTGGTAGATTTATGTTTCTCATTTTGAAGTTATATTTTCCATCTTCTTAATCATATGAAAAAAAAAAGGTTTTAGAATTTATAGTTATTTGTCAGAAAGAAGTGAAGCATTATCACTTTGTCAACTTGAGAATGCTGTTATTTTTACAAGGGCGGGAAGAAAAAGTATGAGATGTTTCAACTTTCTTTTATGAGAAATATTCATTCTATGGCTTATTTGAATGTATAACAGGAGTTTATCAGGTGCAACGCCATCTATTAATCTAGCTCGAAATTCTGTTCTCTGGAAGATTTTCTGTTACCCAGTAGCCATCAATCTTCCATCAAATGTTGTACCAGTGAATCACCAGATATCTGTTATAAAGCATGATTCATCAGTTTCCCCTATCAGTATCCTTAATAGAACAAGTCATTCTCTTCCCCTACTTTTCATGGCTGACGAGGGTAGAAACTCCAACTTTGGTTGGTGCTACAAGTCTAAATGTTCCTTAGATTCATTGGAGAAGCGCGTTTATTACAGAGAGATAAGCGATGATGATTGTCCACAAAATCTGGGTAAAGAAAATGATAAGGAAAGCCAGAGACGAAGGAGGATAGGACTAGCAAATAAAGGGAATGTGCCATGGAACAAGGGCAAGAAACATAACATGGGTAAGAGCATTTGGTAGGTCCTCTAGGTGTGATGAATTTTGAATGGCTGCAACAGGTTATATTTGGTCAAGTCTGGAATTTTAATCTCTAAATATCCGCAGAAACTCGTGAGCGAATCAAGCAGAGAACAATTGAAGCCTTGAGAGACCCCAAGGTGAAGTCCTAACTAATTAAGTTCATTTGTAAGTTTTACCTTTAAATTATGCTCTCTAGATGCAGTTGTAATGAATGTAGTCCATATCTTTCTGCATTCTCGTGTTGAACATCCTGATACTCATTGCCACATATGGTCTTCTTCTCACTGAAAGCCTTTTTTCCATCTAATAAGAAACTCAAACTTGTATCAAGTTTAACAAGTAACAAACAACTGGGCCACACATAAAAGGAAAAATAATAATCGAAAGGCCATTGAAAAGGAAGGCATGCTCATCTTTTTTTAACCAATTTACTAATTCTATTTTGTATTTTCAAGTTTTTTCATTTTTCATTGAATGTTTCAGGTCAGGAGGAAGATGTCCGAGTATCCTCGCACTCATAGGTTTCACTCTTAACTTTTAACAACTGTATTATTATTTTTTTTTTGGAAGCATTTAACAACTGTATTTCTTAATGCAGAAATGAACTAAAAAAAAAATTGTTTTCCCTAGAAGATGCAAAATAGCTGGTTATACTCATATGATATGCCCATCGTATTTTCAGAGCAATGATGGGACTAGGCATTAGGGAGGGTTGAATAGCATGATAAGTACATAAAACATAGAGTATTTGGATACATCAGAAAGCTGTTGATGTGTTCTTTTAGTATGTTATAAGGTGACTTCGTTGGAGGAAGATGTTGTCGGTTTGAGTGAGTTTCCTCATTATCAAGTTTATTTAGCTTGATGAGGCAAATCTCTCGACTGTTTATCAGTATCATAGTATCAACATGCTAGGCAGTAGTTAAGATGCAGTGGTGCATTATTCTATTTGCAGTGATCAGGTCAAGGTTAAAATTAGCTCTTCGCTCAGACGTGTTTGGGGAAAGAGGTTGATGAAGAAGAGATTAAATGAGACATTCTTTCTGTCGTGGAGGGAAAGCATAGCCGTTGCAGCGAAGAAAGGAGGTAAAGAAGCAGAGGAACTCGACTGGGACAGCTACCAGAAGATAAAACAAGAAATGCTTCGCCAAAAGCTTCAACGGGCTGCAGAGAAGGCAAACTTAAAAGAGACGAGAGCAGAGAATGCAAAAAAGAGAAAAGTCGAACGGAGGATTCGGAAGGAAGAAAAAGGGGATGGCAATGGGAAATTAAAGAGAATGAAAATGTGTTCTAAAGGAAGAAATGGGCGGAAAAGAAAGGCAAAAGAGGGAGAAGACATCCAGAGAGAGATGAAGAAACTGACTGCCATTGAAAGATCAAGACTTAAGCAGAGATTGAAAAGGGTAAGGACCAGGCCTTGTTGATTTACTTTATAGTTTGAATGAAACTGTAGTTTGTCAAGTAGAACTGTTCTAAAACTTATGATTCCATTAGATGGGTCAAAATTATAGCATGCATAAAATGGAACTGACCTGTAACAGGAGTCAACCTATCAAAACTAATTGGAAATGCAAATTTGAGGCCAGCATTCTTAATTTAACTCTGAAACACCAAAATGAACTGTCGATACTAATGCAACCATATGATAATGAGCTTCATTATGTTTTTATTTCTTCTTCTGTTAATGTTATGCTCTTTTATTTGTCTCTGAATCTAGATTCGCAAAAAGATTTCAATAAATGGTGCGGTCGCTGCTCGAGGAAGCATAGCATCAGTAATACCCCAAAACACATCTTGGGAAAAACTGGATCTTGATCTTATAAAGAAAGGTCAAATGAGGAAAGGAGTATCCCTGGCAGAGCAGATTCAAGTTGCCAAAAGTAGAAAAGCAGAATCCATAGCCTGCAAAGTTCTTTTAGCCTCTACTTCGACCTACCAATGCACTGGAAGAGCGGAAAAGTAACCACCGACTGAACTTCACTCGCAAGAAGTTTGCAAATATTCGGTGTCTGAAGGTGACTTTCCTCCCATTCAAGGTGAGTTTTCCTCCCATTTCAAGTCTAGCATCCAATTTGATGAAATTGAAAGGAGAGTCTCCATTCTGTTATTGTATTTATCAATAACTTATTTTTTTATATGAACTTTTCTTCACTTTCATTGTCAATTTTCTACTGGGAGACGAAGAACGCTTTTCGGGTTTTGTTCGACTTGATAAGAGCTCTTCCAGTAGTTCTTCTATTCCGGAACACTTTCAAAAGTTTCTTTTGCATTTTCTACATGTTGGTAATTCTTGTTTTCGCTCCTGCAGATTCTTGGAACATTTAGATACATCGGAGTCACAGATGCTTGTTCTGTTCTTCATGGTAAAACAGTTTGAGAAACCTCTACAACTCGAGAGTTTTTGAAACTTGAAAACAAGGTAGTAAAAAGAGATGAAAAAGGTTCTACTTTTGGCTGTAGTCTGTGTTCTGTGTTCTGATGACTCCCATTTTATGCCTTTTGCTCTATCTGTTCCATAATTGTGTGGTGGGTTTATGCAAAGATACTAAATACCTTGATGCAATTCTGAAGTCAAGTTGTTATATTTAGGACCAAATGTAGGGATTCTTTTCTTTAATCTTTGTAATTGATAAAACATTTCAAAGAAAAATTATGTTGGAAAATAATTTTATTGATCAATTACGATTCTATATGTTCATCTCTTGAAATATAAATATTGTATGCATTAAATTTACATCTTTTAGAGGTAAAAATCTAATCAAAGTTGTTGTAAAAACTAGGTTTAAATCTTGCCAACCAGACTCGTGATAGCTCAACGGATTAAGGTACCTGTGTCCAATCAGAAGGTTGTGACTTCAAATTTTCTGTCCTATATGTTGTATTAAAAAAAGGTTTAAATCCTATTTTAGTCTTTATATTTTTTATTTTTGTTTATTTTGATTCCTATATATATATATATATATWTTTTTTGTTTATTTTGGTTTCTATACATTTAATGTACATTTAGATTCTTATATTTTTAACTTTGTCCATTTTAGTTTCTTGCTTTCAAAACGTCTATTTTAGTCTCTATATTCTTAAAATGCGATCATTTTGATATTTAATTGTAAAACTTTGACATAAACTTGGTGAACTTTATCATAGTAGGAATTCTATGATACAAAATTATGGTACCTTTCAAGAGACTAGTGAATGTCATTTCAAAAAATTTAGTGAATAAAATGTTATGTTAAAATTTTGATTGATACAAATGAGATAAAAATTAAAATTAAAAACCAAAATGATCATTTTTTAAAAATACAAGACCAGAACCAAGGTTCATAAGTAGAGACTAAAATTACCATTTATTAAAAAAAATGTTAAATGAACTTTGTATTTCTAGTTTTTGTTTAGTTTTTGTTCATTTTGATCTTTATACTGGTTCATTTTTCTCCTACGAACATTTAAATACAGCAGTCGGAAGGCATTTTAAAAATACAGAGATCAAAATAATATTTTAACCAATAAAAATATATTGACAATTAGTAATCCAAACACTCATAATCATTTGGAAATAAGCATAACATTTAACAATGATCAAAGTTTTGATTGGACCGGTTTTAAAAAAATGCAGTTTTAAATAAATGCAATAACAAAATGAGATCTCACGATGGATAAACACAAAATTAAGCGAATAATTACCAGTGTCAAAGCAAACATAGCTTAGTGGTAATCAATATATATCTTCAATCAAGAGATTGTGAATTCAATCTCTTACCCCACGTATTGTACTAAAAACAATTGCCAAAATCACTAAATGGGACAATGTAGAGGGGAGTTAATTGCAACGAAGTGGCCAAAAGAGACAATATCACATTGCCCACTTCACAAACAAAGATAACATTATGAATATTACATCATCTCATGCATCTCTTTGAACTGTACTTGCATTTCAGAACATCTAACAGGTTTTTAGCATATGCTTACCCAGAAAAGCGAAACTAAACTCATTGTCTGTAGCACCAGAACAAATACTACTAAGTGACCAGTAGTAGGATTTGGGATTTGAATCAAGCAGCGAGTAAAAACAACCAACCAATGAATTGCACAAGTTCGAGACTTCCCTAACCAGTTGATGACCTATTCTTGTTGATTGTTATGCACATTACTAGTCCATCCATGAGCATTAGACTGCATCGCTCCTCCATGGCTGTTTTGTTGAGGCGACCCAACTCCGTTTGAGGGTCCACCATAGTTGTTTGGAGGAGGTGGTCCTCCCCAATAGTTGTTTGGCTGTGGCCCCCCATAGTTGCTTGGTTGTGGCCCCCCATAGTTGCGGGGTGGTGCTGGTCCGGAGTTGCTTGGTGGTGGTGGTGGTGGTGCTCCTGCATAGTTGCGTGGCGGTGGTGCTCCCTCGAAGTTGTTCAGTGGTGGAGGTGGTGCTCCTGCATAGTTGCGTGGTGGTGGTGCTCCCTCGAAGTTGTTCGGTGGGGGTGGTGGTCCTCCCCTATAGTTGTTTGGTGGTGGTGGCGGTGGTCCTCCCCAGTTGTTTGGTGGTGGTGGTGGTGCATAGTTGCTAGAGGGCATTCCACCATGGTTTTGTGGCGGTGGTGGTGGTGCAAAGTTGTTGGGAGGCATATTACTTGGAGGTCCTCCACCCATGTTAGGTCCAGTAGGCTGATTCCCTGAAGCGTTTGGAAAATCTCTATTTTGCATGTTCTCCCTCCTCCTTTCAAAATTTCTTGACCTGTCAAAATTACGAGGCCTATCATTGCGCCTATTCCTTTCATTAGCTCGAGCATTGTTTCTAATCCACTCCTCGTGGTACTTCGGGTCATATGGAACAGCTTGTCCATTTATAAAGGGCTCCCCTGCCAAAGGAAACCAAAAATACACAGCACATTAGATAATAGTTCTGTGCAACTCCTTACTCAACGGCAATATAGTTTAGAAGAGGAACCAACAAAACAATTTGATAAGTTCTCCAAAAGGTAGGGGAGATGACAAAAAGATACAAGCTTTTCATTTTCAGTTTTGTTCGTCTGGCGTGAGGATAGGGAACTGGTAGATTAGAGCTTTCATTGAAATGCTCCATTTACTGATGGTCCAGCAGGAGTGCATTATATAACCTAATACATTCTAGTTTTCTTGACATCTTAAGAATGAGACCTGAATGAAACAGGATCCTATACCCTCATACAAGAGCTTTAACTTCTAACCTCCTCAGGATTCTTTGTTTTCCTTGAGAGAAAAGCTACTACTTTGTATGGGATATTATTTTATAACTTCTTTTCTGGGCCAAAGGTACATGTACTATAAATCCATATGATATGGTGTTATATTAATATTATCTTAGCATTACAGTCAAAGACCATCTTCTGTGTAAGCGTATTAATTTAACTTCTAGCAGTTTAAATGGAAATAGAACCATGCTATCGTTAACATTTTAGCTTAAAAAATATCTTCCACCTCCAGATGAGGGATATTGAATTAAAACTATTGACCTCTATTTATAATTATTGGTTGACGATATGAAAAACAAGATCAGTACAATTAGACACTGACAAAAAAGTTAAATACTTTATTAACTAACTAAATAAGAAAAGGAAATATACCTCCATAATCTTTATTCTTAACATCCAAGTATGAATCAGGAAGGACCCAACGGACCTTAGGCAGCTCTGAGGAGAAAAGGGCATAACAAATTACAATCAACACAAAAGATATAAATACCAAAACAAGAAGTGAAAGAAAACAAGAGATAAAGGTATACCTTTGATCTTGTAAGAGAGTTCTTCAGAAACAAGGCACCCAAATGCAAAGTAGCATCTAGTTGAAACAGAGTATATCTTCATCCTAGCTTCTTCCTCACTGTAACAATAAGATACAAAAGAGGGAAAATGCAGTAAAAATCAAAGACCTGAACAGCTACAAATACCATTTCTCAAATAGACACCAGTATACTGTAAAATTATCATGAAGTGAAGGCACCAACAAAACAGAATAGTATCTGCAGTGAGCCACAATTCAATTCAGATTAATTATTTATATAAACAGTCGATGCTGACACAAACCCACATATAATCCGCTATTATGTTCTAAATATCCGCACATAATCACTAAAACACCAGAAGAAACACAATTAAATGCGATTATCAGGGTTGAAAAGAGAGATTCAGCGCAATCGACCATAACGATATTTCACCTTCCGACAACCATGGAAAGAGTTTTGATATAGCTGTCGATAATCTCATCCCTCGTGGGTTCACCCTCTGGCTTCTCCATGACAACAAGCCAGTGCTCAAAATCACACCCATCAAGCAAAATGGTCTCCTTGGGTGGGCGATTAGACCAGTTAGGGTTGGGATCGTTGAGGGACGAAGACGTGGCACGGGTGGAGAACTCCCTCGCGCTCGGCGCCGGAGAGAGCCTCCGGAAATCAGCGGCAACAATAGCAGCGAGGGGACGGAGGCGGCGAAGAAGGGAGAAAGAGGAGTGAGAAGAGGCGGAAACGGCGGCTCCGGTGGCGGTGAGAAAGGAACGGGAGAACATGGAAGCCAGAATTAGGGTTTTAGGGAGAGAGCGGTGGAAGAGGTGAGTCGCCATGGGAGAGGGCTCAGAAATGAGACGAGGGTTTTGCCAGGGCTTATTGACGCTTTAAAGGAAGCTTATTACAATAAATTATTGAAATGGAAAAAAAAATGTTAAATTACGAATTTAGCCCTTAAACTTATATATATATTTTAATGCACCTTAAACTTTTTTATTTATGTTTAATGGGATGTTCAACTTAACTTTTTTTTTTCTTTTTTTAATGGGTGACAGTGATTTCAATTTGTTATCAGGTTCTAAACTTTCTGATTTATGTTTAATACTTTGTTCAACTATCGATTTTATATCTTATAGATTTTTTTACCTAATCGATATTTTATTAAAATTATAAATTTATAATACACCATATTCAAAGCTTAGAGTTTTATTATAAAAAAAATTCAGTTTCATGCAAGGTTTTAAATATTGATTTGGATGAAAATGTCGATGAAATATCAATTAAATGTGATGGATATTTGTGGAAAAATTATAAAAATAAAACATTCATAGCAACTATTTAAAGAAACAAACCAACCTTTTTAAATAAGTTAAAAATTATTAATATTAACATTATGTTTATACCAGTAATATCATGTTGATATCTTTTTATATTTTGTCATTTTTTTACAAATATTATGGAAATTTCGATTCATCCTTATATCATATCGAATCCATGGACATGTGAAGATATCGACATGTCTGATGAAAATTTAATCTCCTAGTTTCATGTATCATTCATTAATTGAAAAAATGTCAAAGATCGGAGGATCTATAAAACACAAATAAAAAATTCAATAACCTAATTAGACATTTTTTAAAGTTCAAATATATGTTAGACACTCCTTGAAAATTATTCAACAAAGTCATTAGATGCAAAATTCAACGTCAAAATTGAAAGTTTTCCATTTAACTTTCTAAACGATATATTACAAAAATATTTAATGAAATAAAAACAATTTGTGTAAAAATCACTTTCCTAATATACTCTTCCAAATCTCAAAAATTTTTAATTGCTTTTTAATTATATTTATTAATTTTTTTTTTTGTATTCCTGCATTAACAAATATTTGAATAACAATTTTTTAATGAAAATAATAAATAAAAATAAGTAACTAGCAAAATTACCAATTATCTAAAAATTAAAATCTAAGAGGGTGTTTTGGAGTGATTTTAGGATGGTAAAATCATTGTTGGATAGGTGTCTTACGGCTATGTTCACGTTCACAAATTTTAAAAATTAATTAACATTACTAAAAGGAAATTTTGAAAATTTCTCACAATTATTTTAGTATTTCTTTTTTTCTTTTCCCTAACTCAATGCAGATGCATCTTTTATTCATTTACTATAATATATATCTAAAATTCTAAATGACCAAACGTTTGAAATCATACACAATTTTTAAAAATTGGTGCACAAAATCAAACACATTTGGAAGTTGCGACCAAAAAAGTATAAATTTGAAAGTTAAAAATCAAATTGGGATTTAAACTATAAAGAAACAAATAAGATAAATTACCTTTTTAAGTCATCAAATTTTCACCTTTTGTGTCTATTTGATCGAAGAATTCTCAAAACATACGATTTAGCTCCTAACTTAATTTGTCAAATAATTCAATATATTCCCTACTATTAATTTTTGTGTTTCATACAATAAAGGATAGCCGTGAAATAGTTCAATCTAGTCCCTCCAGTTTATTTTTGCGTTTCACACAATATATAAATAAATAAATATATATATATATACTATATTAAAAAGGTAGGAGGTAGGAAAAACATTTTTGGACACTTTTGCCCTTTACTAAATTTACAAATTATACCATTAATATATTATTACAAATATTAAATTAATTATTAATTATTAATTATCCATACTATAAATGCATGGAATATAAACAATTGGAATGCAAAAAGTTTTCCTAACAACATAAAATTAATTTTTTCTTTAATTAAAATTCATACTAGAATTTCAAGAGTTTTAGAATTTGAAAAATTTTTGTAATGTTTTATCCTCTACTACTATAAAAATAGGTTTCTTCTACATGTTTTTCACAAGTTTCAAAATACTTTTTTATTCTTAGTTCCTTCAAACATCTCTTAAAGATGATTCAATCATGAAAACATCTCGAGATATTTGTGACATATTCGTCAAGTTGTAAGGGAGGCATATGTTGAATCTACATATCTCGAATACTAGATTTGTGACATTATCATTCCACAATTTTACAAAGTTGAATAATAGTATATGTCAAGCAATCTTCAAGAACGAGCATATTTACTCTAAAAGATGAGTGTATAGTAAGTATTTGGATTTTTTTTTGTTATTATTGTTATTTTTCTAATTGGTGTGCTTTTTATTTGGAATGTTTCTTTTTTTTTAACAATTTTATTTAGTTTAGGATTTGGATTTTTTTTTGTTACTAATGTTTTTTTATTGTTTAGTGTACTTTTTTTATTTGGAATGTTTCTTTTTTGAGCAATTTTATTTTGAATATTTGTTTAAAATATAGATAATTACAAG